>CM068296.1:2431020-2720240 GCA_034768395.1 Linum lewisii
TAAAGAAACAGTACAGCATACAACTTAATTAGCACATAAAAGAAGTGCAACAAATATCAGACACTAGCAGAGACCTTTTTCAACTGAGACATGGACCATGGGGTTGAACTCCTTCAAAGAATCGCAACAAAGCTCAGCAAGTGACCTTCCACTGTAAACTTTCTCATCAGGTGGTATTAGAAAATTGGAGGCTAATGCTTCTTCCGTCACAGCCCGGTCATCCATCAAAGTCACACTACCAACTCCAGCCAATACAATGTTCTTGCAAAACTAACACAACACAGAAAAACGGAAAAATGGATTGACATCTTATATAAGACCGAAAGCAGCAAAATTGGAAACTCAAAGAGTTGAGAACATACCTCAGCCACAGTGCCCTTCATCCCATAGACTAATATGTGAGACTTGCTTAGTCTGAAGAACATTCAAATATTACATTAAATCGTTTGAAAGAAACGAATCATAGTCACAGGTTTGCCAAGAGAACTATTAAATACAGAAGAAAATAGCCAAAATTAAGAAAAGTACAAGTTTTTCAAAAGAGGTAAGTACCTTCGCTGGGCATCAGCTCCCCAAACTCGAATTTGGCGGTCGTACAGAGCAGTTTCCTGCTCCGTCAGCTGTTCTCCGTCCATCTTCAGTGGCAACCCAATAACCTAGGTTCACCACCAATTAGAGAGGAAATACGAGAAGCCTTAAACCCTAGAATGAGAGAAGCTGACTGGAAATAAAATCTTTCTTACGAGGAACTGGAAATTGAAAACTGATGATACCTATACGACAATGGCAACGAGTAACTCGACTTCTCACAGTCTACCCTTCTCTTACTTGGCTCGAATTTGAAGAAATAAGACTTTCAGTCGTTTCAGAATTTCGCCCATTCAAAACCAGAAAGAAAAGATTAATAACCGAACCAGACCGGTGGTTCGAATTGGAAAAATCTGTGAACCGGTCAAATTAGACCTGTAAAACCGGTAAATTGATACAAAACAGTCACTTAACTTTTTCCGTTAGCTACTTTATCCAAAAACGTTCAAAAGTTTACAAACAAGGGCTAACAACGTTAACTATTTTGAAAACAGGGATAGATATGGGGTTTCGAAAAGAACGTGTTTTCTAATTATAATTCACCACACTTGCAGATTTTAAAAATAATAACCCTAAATATAATCGAACATTTTGAAAAATAGGAATAACATAACCGGTCTTTTTGAAAAGTCTTTTTCGTTGGCTGAAGAGTGTATTGCGGCGATTCGAATTGAAAGAAAAGAGTTTCAAACTCAGAACCATTGAGACTGAAGAACGGTCGTCGAAAAGGAGAAGGATCACTACACTTTTGATGGAATCGAACCATATGGAGGGGAGGAGAACTGGAGAAGCAAGAGGCGTTCGAATGACGTGATTTTTTTATATTCGGATTGTGTGGTAGAAAGTAAAAATCCTAGATTTACTTCGGTATCAAATTCTTAAAATTGTCCTTTTGATCTCAAGTTGATGGTGTTGTCATAGTAAGGAGTCCAAAGCTCCAGCGAAACGACGTAACCAGTTACATTGACACATGGCAGTGTGGGATTGTCATGAATATTTATGTGTAAAAATTATACTTTTAATACATAAATCTTATTTGTATTACAATTTAACACCCAATTAAACTATATTAACAATCAACAAACTCCGTTTACTTTTGTTCATGAATATGACTTTGATGGGAAACATGATAGCAATGACTTTGAATATCGCTATATGTTGCGTACTTCTCTATTTTCCACAGTCAAAACTCAAACCACGGCTTCTCATATATATTACAGTAAGCTACAAGTGAAGCGAGAAACAGTGAGTATAAACTGAATGTTATGTACCAAATGCAACTGCTGAAACTGCAGCTCAACTCTCCAGTGGGCAGACTATAGCATCACCTGTCACGAATTTGAAGGGCTCTCTTTCTCTACGTGCTTCTTGTTGTTTACCAAGTCTTTAGATTCGTAGTCTTGCTCGGGTACCACCGCAGCAGAAGATAAACTGTTCCCGGTTTTTGGTTCATCAAATTCGGATGTCCGGTGGCTCTCATTGTTGTTGGATTCCACATAGCTATTGGTAGTGTCGTTGTGTCTGGAAGGAAACCCATGTCTAGTGAACAAGCAACTGTAAGAATGAACATCATATCCCTCTATTGTGCTGTCTTGGGAGCGAATGGCTGAGCTGAATAGAGGCTGCATTGTTCGTTGTCTATCGGGGAACTCGTGAAGTGATATTCGACAGACAGGGCACGTGGCATGCTGCTGAAACCATGTGTCTATACAGGTCATGTGGAAGTAGTGTCCGCAGTAGGGAAGGATCCGCAGGATGTCCCCGTGGTGATATTCTGCAAGACAAACCGTGCATCTGCCACAGACAAAACAAAGGTGCAAAGTTTTAGCGTAAAAAGAGGGATTCAGATGGCCAAGTACAGAGTTACCATTTCCCTTTGGTCTTTTCTCAGAACTAACAATAAACGTGGTCATAAACTAGGAAACAAAGAGCTGAGAAAGCAATTAGAATGGATACAGAATCCATACTTGCATAATGAGACCCAAAATAAAATCTAGGCGGAACAAGTACAACATGATCAAAGGAATTTCGGCACAACAAACTTTCTGCAAATACCAATTCTTTCTCTTTGTATATGCGTCATGAACACATAGATCAGTGATATGATTCTATGAACAAGCTTTGCTACCGAGCTCTCCAGGACATCTTCAGGAGTTTAGATCATGTGATTATAGATTATAATATATTCCAAACTAAGGCATTTTGTTGCATTCAAACTAATAGTTTCACATAGCAGGAACGATGTGGCTATCATCATCACACCGTGCCTATAACTTAATGACTCCTCATTCATATAATGTAGTAAGTCAATCAAGAAGTAAATCTTGGGAGACACGTTCCCAAATAATGCCAGCATAACTGCAGGAGGTTTCCTAAAGCAATGTTTTATGGTTGCTCATGCTCAACTACCGAAGATCATTGAGATGTGCATGCAAGAGAAACATAATGCATAGTGGTCATCATCCAACACTAGCATAGGAATTTTGCAAATGCTAAGGCTACACAAGTTGTATCCAAAAGACTGGTTCATTTCATACTATTAGTACCCTGTCCACAGAACTAGAGTGAGATACTAGCACTACATGTTGATGCTGATTAGACACAATCCATGATTTAGGTTCAAGCATTCACAACTTGCATAATCATATAATCAGCTTATGCCTACATATGACCCGATTAAACTAAGCGTAACAACTCTCAAATAAGTCAAAAGAAGAAGAAGAAGAACATACTGTGCATCTTTGTCAGCCGAAAACAGCTTGTCACTATACTCCTTGGTTGGGAAAGTAGCCACAACTACAGAATCAAGGCCATGAAACCCTCTCTCCAACTACAAACACAGAGAGATAAACAAACAATCAAGGTCTTGAACAATGAACATAGCAATTGCATCCCTTAAGAAAAAGGATAGTCAAAGTTTGGAACTAAATTCCATAATCCCAATTCCCCCATTTGAGAGCAGCAACAACAACCAGTTAACCAGTAAAAACAAATGCCCCTAACAAACAAGCAAAGTTTAGCATCCATAATAGCTGCCAGAAGTTCAAACCAAAGATACAAAAAAAAAGGAGGAGAATTTCAACATTGTCCATACAGTCAGAAACGAACCCAGATAGTAAAATTGAGAACAGAAATGCTCACAATGGCAAGATCAGATCTGGAAGCAATGGGGAAAGAGCTGCGGCGAGAAGCGTTCAAGTGAATCCGAGCGCAGACAAGACGAGTACAAACAAAAACTATGAACAGACTACTCATAGCAAATCCAATCACTGTCATTACCAAGTTTATCCCCGAAGTTATCATCTTTTTTTCTCCCTTATCTCTGTCTGTGTGGGTCTGAATCAAGAGGGGATTTCGTTGACACGCAGTGAAGACTTCATCTTCCCCACTTTATAATATCCTTAGCTTGATATTTGCCCTGCGGAAGAGAGTGAAGAAGAAGATAGTGTTGGTGCGAACTGGATTCGTTTTTTGGATGATTGATTGGCTGTATATGGATTGGAGTCATCCATTGTTCTTTCCCTTTTTATGGAAAATTTTCTCCCTCCCGTTATTTTCTCCAGATCTTCTAGAGGTTGTTTGGATTCGAGGGGTAATTAGTATTAGTAGTCCTATTCGTTTAGGGTTTGTACAAAATCGTCTCATATTTTAAAAAACATACTGATGAATTCCTTGAATTTCAGAATCGTACAAAATCATCCCACCGTTAACTTTTTTGGCAGAATCGACTTGTCAGCATGCCATGTCAGCAAAAAATGTACTCATGGAAGGTCCAACTTAGCTTTATTAACCTAATTGATCAAGTATAGAACCTTTCTCGAACAGTTGAGAGAATAAAATATCAAAATTGAGTTGGTTTGGGTAAGGTTTGATACATGACTAATTCGAGTGGGACATTCCAATTGTACCTTTTTCTGCTTACTTGGCATGCTGACAAAGCGATTCAGCCGAAAAAGTTGACGGGTGGGATGATTTTGTACGATTCTGAAACGTATGGGATTCATCTGTTTGTTTTTAAAGATATGAAACGATTTTTTACAAACCCCAAACGAATGGGACTACTAATGCTAATTACCCAATTCGAGTGTCGTTCCCGGAAAACATTATTGATTAATAAAAAAAGATAATAGGTCGGAGCCCTGTACTATTGAAAGATAACAAAGAAGCCCTCTTACAATTATTTGTGCAAAACACACCCCTCTACATGGAATGCTTAACAAAGAAACCATCTTGCAATTTAAGCAGTCATCTTACAATTATTTGTGCAAAACACACTCATCTACTTAGAATGCTTAACAAAAAAGCCCTTCCGTTAGAATTTTGATAAACGTCGTTATGATTTTGCTGACACGTTATGACTCAGCCAGTAGGTTGTCAGATTTGACATGTCAACAAACCGAAACGACGTCGTTTTGCCTTTTGGTTGATTTTTATTGAGAATGAGATTTTCATCCCTTTATCTTTTCTCTCGTAATTACCTAACCTCCACCTCAATGGAGAAGCGAATGGAGAATGTAGGAGGAAGCTTAAAGGAGAAGGAAGTGAGGAGAGGCAAAGGGAGGAGTAAGCATAGGGGACAAGGGACAAGGACATTGTCACTATTTTTTTAATAATAACTAGCATTATTTCGGCCCGTTGGCCGATATGTAATATTTTTTTAAGTATAATTAATAAAAATATTATTTTATAATGATAGATTTAATATTATTTTTAATAAATTGTAAATTAACAAAAAAAATTGAATTGAATGATTAAAACTAAACAAACACTCAGTGGGTCAAATTAGTTAACATATTACATAGTGAGAAATTAAACAGATTAAAGTAGAAAATATAGAAATAAACTAAATTAAAAAGTGAGTCACACATTTTATTTTAAAATATACTTTAATAATTTCAATTAAAATATTAAAATGAAGAATTTTACTTTTTCCTAAACTTTATTATGTTTAAAAACTATTTGGAATTTTATTTATTAATAATTTAATTTGTTGAATAATTTAAAATCAGAAGAAACAAAATAATATGATAGGTTAATATCCTATTATTAAAGAAAGAGTTTTAAATTATATCTCTCTAATTTTAAATACTCATATATTAGCTAGATGATTCTTTATACACACTCAAAAAAATATAATATTTAATTTGAATATTGTGATTAACCATAAGATATTTTGGGACTGTAAGTAATTTTAATTATATACTAAAATAAAATAAGTTCATTTATGATCATTGAAAAGGAAAAAAATACATTAGAATTTTACTTTTTATTCAAACAAACTTTTCGAATCAGTGATACTCTAAACCAAATATTAATTCAAATGCTCTCCCAACAAAAGTCTATTTAAGACAAATGGAAAAAAATGCAATTTTCTCAAAATATTTGCAAACAATACTCGAGGCTAAAGAAATCATCACTATAAATTTTTTTGAGGAATAGTTAAACATAAACAAAATTGGAACCTCAATTGGCCTGTTAAAACTTAAAATAATTTGGAAATAAGGATCATGTTATATTTTGGAAATAAGAATTTTACTTTTTATTCAAACAAACTTTTCGAATCAGTGATACTCTAAACCAAATATTAATTCAAATGCTCTCCAACAAAAGTCTATTTAAGACAAATGGGAAAAAAATGCAATTTTCTCAAAATTTGCAAACAATACTCGAGGCTAAAGAAAGCATCACTATAATTTTTTTTGAGGAATAGTTAAACATAAACAAAATTGGAACCTCAATTGGCCCGTTAAAACTTAAAATAATTTGGAAATAAGGATCATGTTATTGAATGTATTAGGTTTAATGAATATGTCTAATTCAAACTAATCAACCCGATCAATACTTTAAATTTATTAATAACTAATGACATGTAACCCATTTTACTTACGATCCCATGACTTATACTCTTTCATCATGATCTCACTCACCATTGATCTTACTAAAATAACCTTTTTCTTCAGTTTTCTCTATATCATTAAATATATTAATTGAAAAAAATTCTCTTAAATGTTCATGATTTTTTATGTTTTATGCAGTTTGATCCCTGATCAAATTAATTAACGACTTTTCAAATTTTGAGTACTTCAAAATAATTTGCCAAAAAAATTCAATAAAAATGAAAATGAAAAACAAAATTGCAACTCTCGCGAAACATTTGCAAACAAATAAAGTCGAGACTAAAGAATCAACCATCATAAAAAAAATTATTTTTGGAATAGTTGAACCTATAATGAAAAATGAAACATCAATTGGCTAGTTAAATATTAAAAGAATTTTAAAATATGAATCAAGTTATAAGAATGTATTTAGTTTTAATGAATATTCTCAATTTAAACTGACTCAACTCGATCAATACTCTCAATTTTTTTATAGTTAATGTCATGTAACTCGTTTTACTTACGATCCCATGACTCATACTCTTATACACTCATGACCTCACTCACCATTGATCTTACTAAGGTAGAATCTTATTTCCTTAGTTTTCTCATATTATAAATATATTAATTAAAAAATAATTCTCTTAAATATCCATAAATTTTAATAATTTATGTAGCTTAATCAAATTAATTAATGACTTTCCAAACTTGGAGTCCTTCAAATAATTTACCAACAAAGGTAATTTCAAGACAAATGAAAAATAAAATTGTAACTTTCTCGAAGCATTTCAAACAAATAAAATCGAGATTAAATAAACCATCACTGTTAAAAAATTATTTTGAGGAATTCTTAAACATAATGAAAAATGAAACCTCGATTATATTGGCCCGTTAAAACTTAAAAATTTTGAAAATAAATATCATGTTATATGAATGTATTTAGGTTTAATACATATGCCCAATTCAAACTAACACAACTCGATCAATATTCTTCATTTGTTAATAGTTAATGACAATTTTACTTACGGTACACTCATGAACTCTGCACCATTGATCTTACTAACGTACAAACTTTATTTGTACAATTTTGTCTAGCCTAATAAATATATTAATTGAAAATAATTCTCTTTAATATTCATAAATTTTTAAGATTTATGCAGCTTGATCATTGATCAAATTAATTAATGACTTACCAAACTTAGAATTATTCAAATAATTTATCAACAAAATATAGTTCAAGACAAATGGAAAAAATTGCAACTTTCTTGATGCATTTGCAAACAAATAAATTCGAGACTAAATAAACCATTGCTGTAAAAAAATATTTTAAGGAATAGTTAAACGTAATAAAAATGAAACATCAATTTGCCTGTTATAACTTAAAATAATTTGAAAATAATGATAATGTTATATGAATGTATTTAAGTTTAATGAATATGCCTAATTCAAACTAAGTCAACTCAATCAATAATCTAAATTTGTTAATAGTTGATGACATGTAACCCGCTTTACTTACGATCTCATGACTCATACTCTTATACACTTATGGCCTCACTCACCATTGATCTTACTAAGGTATGACCTTATTTCTTTAGTTTTCTCTTGATCATTAAATATTTTAAATCACAAAAAAATCTCTTAAATATTCGTAAATTTTAAAATTTTAGCAGTTTGATCATTGATCAAATGAAATTATGACTTACCAAACTTGGACTCCTTCAAATAATTTACCAACAAAATTCAGTTCAATATAAATGGAAGATAAAATTGCAATTCTCTCAAAGCATATGCAAACAAATAAAGTGGAGACTAAAGAAACTATCACTATAAAAAACTGAGGAATAGTTAAACATAATGAAAAATGAAAGTTCAATTGACCCTTTAAAACTTAAAACAATTTGAAAATAAGGATCATATTATATGAATGCATGTATGTTTAATGAATACGCCCAATTCAAACTGAACACAACTCGATCGATACTCTGAATTTGTTAATACTTAATGGCATGTAACGCGTTTCACTTACGATCTCATAACTCATACTCGTATACACTCATAACTGCACTCACCATTGATGTTACTGAGGTACAACTTTATTTTTTCAGTTTTTTGTAGCTCAATAGATATATTAACTGAAAAATACTTCTCTTAAATATTCATAAATTTTTAAGCTTTTGCAAATCGATGATTGACCATTAATCAATAACTTTTTTAAAGGGAATTAGTCAGTGGCTTAGTTATCTTGAATGTCTATTAAAAATTCATGTGAGCAAATACATTATCCAATATAATGATTTAATTATTCTACACAGAGCGTCGAGCCCGATTATTAAACAACACAGAGCCCATTTAAAAAAAGTATCATCATCTCAGAATAAACTATTATCATAATTTCATTCACTCTACTATCTATTCAACTTGGTAGTGTATTTCTACAATAAATTCTTGGTTATCATAAAACTAATGAATGTGCTAACCATTAAGGGTGAAATGTGCTTCAATTTGTATAGTAAAATACATATGAGCAATGTGCTTTAATGTTTTAATGTAATTACAAATTAATTTGTCTAGCTTAGTTGGTAAAGCACATAATTTTATCCTTGAGATTGTGGGTTCGAGTCTTGTAGTTACTGAAAATTATCACCTTTATTAAAAAAATATTTTTAATAAATTTAAATCATATAAAATTCATTGATTGGCCAATTTCCTACAATTAAGGAGAGGCATGGAGAATCCTAGGTGGCAATAGGAAAAAAAACTAAAATGCTTATATATATTTATAGATTTAGGTTGACCAACGACTTTGGTCAATCTGCAACTCATTGGTGAGTCTTGGTTGAATATGTGACATTTCACTATAGGTAGCAGAGAATCCAACAATTAGAATTGCCGCTAAATTTTGTCCTTCAATTATTCTAGCTGGTAACCCATTTTCTCGGGATCAAGTTTGTTCTTGCGCCGCCAAATGTGATAATATTATTAGAGTAATTGGGTCCCATATCCCAACCACAAATAACGCATCCAGACGATCGACCACTGAGTACATGTTTAGATAATAGGGCCCATGTTCCAACTACAGTTACAGTATCCAAAATACATAATAATAGACAATCATAACTACTCATACATTGACACTTAACCAGGTAACACTTAACCAGGTAACAGAGAATCCAACAATCAGGATTGCTGCTAAATTCAATTATTTAGTTGGTAACCCATTTTCTCGGGATCAAGTTTGTTCTTGCGCTGCCAAATGTGCTAATATCATTAATGTCCATTTGAGTAATTGGGTCCCATATCCCAACCACAAATAACGCATCCAGATGATCGATCACCAAGTACATGTTTAGATAATTTGATAGATGTTTCACAGTTACTGTATCCAAAAGACATAATAATAGACAATCCTAACCACTCATACATTGACACTTAACCATCCAACACATGACCACCACCACCATACATCCCCTGACTATGATCTCCTTGCATCTGAGCCCCTGCACATATATATGAAACACCCTGATGTGGTGTTGAGGAGGAGGAGGAGAAGGCACGGGCGTCGGAGGAGGTATATGCATATTAATTAGGCAGCGACATCATTATGGACGATGACGACTGAACATCATGATGATGAGCACTACTACTTCTGTACAAAACAGGGTCACAGAACGTGTCACGATCCCCATCGTTCTCACAGTACCTAGCGAGGAACAAGGAAAGCGGCTCGACGTAGTTGTCGAACCCTAACTTACCCATGGCCTAGATGACATTCTCGGCGGTGATGGTCTTCCTCTGTTCGTGCTGCCAGCGCTCGTTGGCCTCACATGTGATGAAGCTGATGTACTAACATTTCAAAATATAGACAGTCCTAACCATTCATACATTGACACTTAACCATGTAGCAGATCAGAATCCAACAATCAGGATATTACTGCTAAGTTTTGTCCTTTAATAATTTTATTTGGTAACTCATTTTCTCGGGATAAAGTTTGTTCTTACGCTGCCAAATGTGGTAATATTATTAATGTCCATATGAGTTACTGGGTCCCATATCCCAACCACAAATAACGCATCCAGAGGACCGACCAATAAGTACATGTTGGCCTATTTTCCAACTACGGTTACTGTATCCAAAGGTTGTAATAATAGACAGTCCTATAACCACTCATACATTGACACTTAACCATGTAGCACATAATCCAACAATTAGGGGTTGCTGCTAAATTTTGTCCTTTAATAATTTTAGTTGGTAACCCGTTTTCTCGGGGTCAAGTTTGTTCTTACGCTGCCAAATGTGGTAATATTATTAATGTCCATTTTAGTTATTGGGTCTCATACCCCAACCGCAAATAACGAATCCACATGATCGACAACCAAGTACATGTTTAGATAACTGGGTCCATTTTCCAACTACAGTTACCGTATCCAAAAGACATAATAATAGACGGTCCTAACCACTCATGCATTGACACTTATAACCATGTAGTAGAGAATCAGCCATCAGGATTGCGGCTAAATTTTGTCCTTTAATAATTTCAGTTGGTAACCCATTTTCTCGGGATCAAGTTTGTTCTTGTGCTGCCAAATGTGGTAATATATATTATTAATGTCCATATAAGTTACTGGGTTCCATATCCCAACCGCAAATAACGCATCCAGACGATCGACCAATAAGTACATGTTTAGATAACTGAGTCCATTTTCCAACTACAGTTACCGTATCCAAAAGACATAATAATAGACAGTCCTAACCACTCATGCATTGACACTTATAACCATGTAGTAGAGAATCAGCCATCAGGATTGCGGCTAAATTTTGTCCTTTAATAATTTCAGTTGATACCCATTTTCTCGGGATCAAGTTTGTTCTTGTGCTGCCAAATGTGGTAATATTATTAATGTCCATTTCAGTAATTGAGTCTCATATCCCAACCACAAATAACGCATCTAGACGATCGACCACTAAGTACATGTTTAGATAATTATATTGGCCCATTTTCCATCTACAGTTACCGTATCCAAACACCCTAATAATAGACAATTTTAACCACTCATATACTGACACCTGACCAGGTATCAGAGAATCAACCATCATGATTGTTGCTAAATTTTGTCCTTCAATTACTTCAGCATGCAACCCATTTTTTCGAGATCAAATTTTTTCTTGCTGAGCCAAATGTGTTGTAATCTCTTTAATGCCCATCTGGGTAACTGGGTCTCATATCCCAACCACCAATAACGCATACATGGATGATCGTCCACTAAGTTCATGTTTGGTTAACACCCCTCCCCCCCACCACATTCCAATCGTCACTATATAACGACACCAAACCAGATATCAGAGAATCCAACCATTAGAATTGCAGCTAAATTTTTTCCTTCAATTATTACTACTTGTAATCCATCTTTAGGAATCAATTTTTTTCTTGTGTCGTCGAATGCAATATCTCTACAATGCTCTTTTGGCTAGTAAATTAGAACCCATTACCCCAATCATAATTACCTCATTCAGGCGATAGACCATTTAGTATCTATCTACTTGAGCAACCATATCTCAGCTAATAAATAACATCAGTGATTCATTCAAAATTCTCTCTCAACAACTCGAATCATTGGGAGATACAACGATTCTTAACAACTCCATATTCCAACAACAATTACCACATTCAATTGACTACTAAGTTCCTATTCAAACAATCAAAATCCCCTATTAATCCAACACTAATTACCAAGTTCAACCATAATTACCACCTCCAAACGATCATCAAGTAGAGTTAGACTAATTAATTAATAACCAAAAATATGTAAAATTGCTCAATAATTCTATACTTCCAACAAGAGGAGAAAATAACTTCCATTCCAAGAAGATCAATGAACAATGATTTTGGCTTTACATTCTTATTCTTTTTCTCCTTTCACTCTCTCTATCTATATGATCATGTCAAACCCAATCCATTACTTGAACTGAGAAAACATATCAAAGTTTGCCAACTCATCATGAGTACAACCGCCACCTTCGCCACCACCTCCGCCGCCGCCACTTCCCTCACCCTCACCGGCCCCGAACGGATCCTTGTAGTACCCATCCAGCACGCCACCATACATCCCCTGACCACCATCATGAAACCCCTGCAGATACGAAACACCCTGCGGATGCTGCTGAGGAGCAGGAGCAGGAAGCAACGGCGGCAGAGGAGGAGCCATATTCATATTAGGCAGAGGCATCATCATGGACGCCGACGACGACGATGACGACCCAACATCATGATGATGTCCAGCAGCAGCGGCGGCGGCAGCAGCAGCCATAGTTCTCCTGTAGAGAAGAGGGTCACGAAACCCGCTACGATCCCCCTCGTTCTCACGGTACCTAGCGAGGAACAAGGAAAGCGGGTCGACGTAGTTGTCGAACCCTAGCTTCCCCATGGCCCAGATGACGTCCTCAGCAGTGACGGTCTTCCTCTGCTCGCGCTGGCAGCGCTCGTTGGCCTCGCCGGTGACGAAGCTGATGTACTCCGACACGCACTCCTGGACGGTCTCCTTAGCGTCGTCGGAGATCTTGGCGTGCGGTGGGAGGATGCGACGCATGATGCGGATGACGTTCGCTATCGGCATGTACTGGTCCTGCTCTCGCAGCATTGGCGTGCCGCCTTGGCGGCCGCCTCCGCCGACGCCGCCAGGAGGCGGCGGCGGCGGCGGAGGAGCTTGCTGGTTGTTGTCTAGAGGCATCATGGAGCTTGGTTGTGTGAGTTTGGTGCAGTTTGGAGAGGTTCATATATAGATGAAATGTTAACAGTAGAAAGCATTGGGCTGTAGAAAGGAGTCAGTGCCCAGTTGCCTTACTCTGCATGCATGGCTTCCACGTCAGCTATGAAGGATGGAATTGGTTAGTCAACGTTTGTTTGTTGACGGTCAGTCAGTCTTGGGGGTGGGGCCCACTCCAACTTAGCCAAACACAAAATGCGGAACTCCTGGCAACGTTTCTGTCAAACAAATGTATGGAAAGAAAATGAATAGAAAGGAAATAAATGATTACGTGTCATCACCCCCTTTCTAAATTTTGGTTGGTGAGGTTTTAAAAGTTAAAACGGATATTAATTAGGTTTTGAAGTAGTGTTTAAAGCATGAGGGGGTGAAGAAAACACACAAATCTAAAAATTATTCAAAAATCATTTATTAATTGAGTTTTGAAATTAATGAGGAGTTTCAAATTCAAAATTAGCGCCAAAATCTTAAATTTGATGTGCTAACAATAAGAATTTTATTCAAATTGACGATTTTATGATTCATCCGCACGGCTCAACTTCAAACCCTAGAAAGCAAACGACACGTTAATAGTAAAAGGAAACGATTCAACAGAAGTGGCAGCATATTTGCACTACGTGGACAACTCTATTCTAATGACGTGTCGTGAACTTGGTTTTTATGTAAGGGTTTTTTTTTTTATGAAGTTTTTATGTAAGGGTTATCCTGCATAAAATTTAACGGTTTCTTCATATTCTTAAATCGATCGTTAAAATTTCTGAAATTAACTTGAAGAACAATTGCACCTGCAATATGGATTTAATAATTTTCTAACACAGTACGTCCAATGAGATCTATATCGTGTCAACGTGATGAATTGAAGCATATTGAAACGCCTCCGCGCGTCAAGGGTAATACATGTATGTCCGTCCTCGAAACACAAACTCACATCCTCTCTACGATCCAGTAGCTACATTCGAGTTAATCTTAAATCATCCCTCTTTCGATGCCAACTCGATCGAAAAAGGTACGAGTAGAGAAGTTCGATAATGAATGATAAGTTGATACTATTAATTAATAATTTGAGATTCACAAGGCACACACACATCTTCAATCGAAAATTCATAATTGCAGTTTAAAATCCAGATTTCGAATTAAATAGAATTCAAAAGTGGTAATTAATATGGACGAAATAGTCCAGGGCAGAAGATTCCAAAAAAATGAATGAATGCACAGAATCAGTTACATTAATTTACGCTTTCAGTTTCTGTGGTTTTGTTTTTATGCGCAACAAGAAAAAAAAAGTATTAATTAGCATTAAGAAGATTAATTAATTATTAAAAATGGTGGAAGGGAAGAAATGACTGGAAAAAGATTGGTGCTGATTGGGCAAGTGAAAAGGAGGCGTTTTACTGCTTGCATGTCTGCCTCGTCATCAATACAGACAAACAAATACAACTGAATTCGAAACGGATAAATAAATACATACAAAAGGATAACACGGAAAACACGCTCAGCCGCTCACATACGATATACTATACAGTATAGTATAAAATACGTACGTATGAGAATACATGTTGTATTCATGGTCCTGTAGACGTATTGCCATGCAGCGGTCGGAGTATAATATTATTGTGTTTACGTACGTACTATATAACTCACCCATCTCTCCCTCCGGGCGTGCAAGCCCAATAGCTAGGCCCAACTGGGCGTGCAAGTGTGAAGCACTACAAGTCCAACCAAGGCCTAGCAGGAGCCCGACCATCAGACGGTTAGGGTTTACTCATAGGCGATTTTGGTCCTATGTCAGCCAGTAACTGAGATTATCCTACAGATGAGTCGATAATAAATCGAATGACACGTGACGACCTGACCGAGATTTCGAGGTCCTATAAATAGAGTTCCGACCCATCATTAATGGGGCATTGACCTACTCTAATTGGCATGCTTAAGGCTCACAAAATAAAGTAATTATTATTATTTATTTTTTTTGATAAGTAAATAAAGTATTTATTATTTTAGCTAACTGTGATTTGTGATTCAGTTATCACGTTAGAATTGGATAAAAAAATTTGGGCGAAATTAGACATTAAGTGAGCTAATATGTGCTTGCAACATTATTTTTGTGACCATGCTTATTAGATTTTAACATTCTACTCATTTAAATTCTTACTTAAGACTCTTATTCTCTTTTCTCACGTTTGTAACATAGTTTGCAAGAGTGAGATATGTTGTCATAACTTCTTCTTAACTAAAGTTCGAGAATAATAATTTATCGACCGTGCATATCTTGTCTGAAAAGTCTTCATTAGAGTCATGACCATGACCAATAAACGCCATGTAAGCATGTTCATCTTAAGATTCTGAGTCAAGGCAGGTAACTTTTATGGCCTTCTCTTTTGTATCTTTTGTTTGGATACTGAGAGCGAATATGTTCCGGTCTATCACAATTAAAGAACGTTATAATATCTTTTTCTTCAATAGACTATCATCTTCAATTTTATTTTGTGGCTGACATCTAGATGAGGAGCTATATTGAGATCCCTGTTTGGTTTTATCTCTTTATGTTTTAAAAACTGTCTAAATTTTTTAACATGATTCATGAGAGAGCAATCAGAAAAGAAAGATACACAATTTTTAACATGGTTCAATAAAGCCTAAGATTATCTACATCCACATCCCGAACAAAGCTCGTGAGAGTCACCGTATTAAAATCGAACGAACAACCCAAACCCAAACTCTCTGTCTTAGATTGTTTTATGGTAAAGAAGGAATAAGAACTTTGTTGATGACGCATCATCCACAAACAAAGAAATGCGCACGTTGTTGTTCTTGCTGCAATCACCTGCAACTAAAGAAGAATAACAAACAGTGTCCACTAACTCCACCTCCAACATCATCAATTCAAGCTTTTGTATTGCTGTTGGGAATAACTTTTACTAATTGCTGAAGAATAAGGTCTTTCAAGCCTAATTAATCAGACATCTTGTTTCAATTCTCAGCAACAAAATCTGAACTCAGACACAAGAGTGGGAATGGGAAGACAACAACAGTTTGTGTTTCTGAGTCTGGTTTCATGTCTGTTACTGTGTTTGTTTTCGTCTGCCGCGGCCACGAAAAGGCATTACATAGTGTACCTGGGCGGCCATGGCTCGGAGCATGCCTCCTCGGCCACTGAAGCTGATCTCCATGCTGTGACAGATTCCCACCACAATCTCCTTGCTGCCTACCTTGGAGAGTAAGTCATATATATGATCTGTGTGTGTACATCCATCATTTGTGAACACATCGTTTGATTTGTTTGGCTGCTTGGAAGTGTTGAGAGTGCAAGAGAAGCAATAAAGTACTCCTATACCAGGCATATTAATGGCTTTACTGCCCTCCTAAACCACCACCAAGCAGCACAAATCGCCAGTGAGTGATCCACTCTGTTTCTTTCTTCGATTTGTTCAATATTTGATCAGTTGAATGAACTGGTGTGCACCGTGGCAGAGCATCCTGGAGTTGTTTTTGTGTTCCTGGATCAGCCTAAGAAGCCCCTGACGACACATTCATGGAATTTCATGTCTCTGGAGAGAGAGGCTGAACAAGGCGAAAAGCTTCTCACTCGCCCATCTGGTCTCTGGAAGGCTGCCAAGTTTGGCGAAGATGTCATTGTTGCCAACATCGACTTTGGTTGACCATCCATCCGTTGATTCATTCATTTATTTGTTCATATTCATTTCTTGAGAACTTACTACTGTCTGCTTTCCAGGTGTTTGGACTGAATCACAGAGCTTCACTGATCAAGGCTATGGCCCTGTGCCATCCAGGTGGAAAGGTTCGTGCTTAGACAAAACCAAAGATGGGGTCCTCTGTAACAAGTAATTTGTCTGTCATCATCCTCTTCAATATAACCAAAATTTGAGTTTAGAGATCAATTCCTTTTGGAATGTGATATGCAGGAAGCTAATCGGTGCTCGATATTTCAACAAGGGAATCCTGGAGGTGGGAGGTGCAGCTGCAGCGGTAGATTTCCCAAGCGACTTGTACAGCACCCGTGACTTCAGCGGCCATGGCACCTACACTCTATCCATAGCTGCTGGAAACTTCGTCCCCGGAGCTAATTTCTCTGGGGCCGCCACGGGAGTCGCCAAGGGCGGATCCCCTAGGGCAAGAGTTGCGTCCTACAAGACCTGCTACTGTGTTCCTTCCAACTGCAGCTGCTATGATTCCGACATCCTCTCCGCATTCGAAGCTGCCATCTCTGACGGTGTGGACGTACTCTCCGTCTCCCTTGGCGGCCAGGGAAAAATTGAACTCTTTGAGGATGCTTTAGCAATCGGAGCGTTCCACGCAGTGATGGCCGGGATTCCCTTCGTTGCTGCTGCGGGAAACGATGGACCAGGACTCGGAACAGTAGTTAATGTCGCTCCTTGGATCTTAACTGTTGCTGCTAGCACGATTGACAGGGCATTCGACACTTTTGCAGAGCTTGGAAATGGACTCCGAATCAGAGGTTCTAGCATGACAGAGTCTCTTCCAGAGCACAAATTCTACCCCCTGATGAGCCCTGCAGACGCCAGGCTTCCCAATTCGACCGTTCAAGATGCCTTGCTCTGTAAACCAGGGGCATTGGATCCTGGCAAGGTGAAAGGCAAAATCTTGACGTGTTTGAGGGGCGAGATAGACAAAATCGACAAGAGCAGCCAGGCTTCCAAGGCAGGTGCAGTTGGAATGATTCTGTGCAACGATAAATCCACAGGCGACAAAATCAATTCCGATGCTCATTTCATTCCCTCTGCACACATCGGGTACAAGGATGGATTAGTGGTTTTTCGGTACATCCATAGTATGGAGAAGCCAACAGCTTTCATTATGCCTACTCTTACCAGGTTTGGTGAGAAGCCTGCTCCGACACTATCCGATTTCTCCTCCAGGGGACCTAACACTCTTACTCCTCAAATCCTGAAGCCTGATGTTGCAGCTCCAGGAGTGCAAATCCTGGGTGCCTTCACAATGAAAGCTTCCAATTCCAGCATGTTGGACGAACAGGATCACAGAATGTTCCCTTACCAGTTTCAGACTGGCACTTCCACAGCTACTCATGTGGCTGGACTAATCGGGTTGATTCGGGCATATCATCCTGACTGGAGCCCTTCTGCTATTCAGTCTGCCATTATGACCACTGGTTAGTATACAGTATACTCCTCTTTGCTTGTTTCTGTTATCAATTTTCATTAGATTTAACAAGTAGCTGAAGATTTTTAATGTCCTTAAGCAAGGACGAAGGACAATACAGGAAGCAGAATGACGGATATGGCAGGAGGAAAAGCCAATCCATTCGGTTATGGATCAGGGCACATCAGGCCGAATCGGGCTGCAGATCCGGGACTTGTTTATGAGGTGGCTAACCACGAGTACTTGGACTTCCTGTGCTCCCTAGGCTACAACAGCTCCTCCATCGACAAGTTCCTGAAAGGTCACAAAAACTGTCGAGAATCTAGTCAGAGTGTATCAGACTTTAACTACCCTTCAATATCGGTTCCTGACCTCCAAACCGGTTCGGTCACTGTCACAAGGAGAGTCAAGAATGTGGGTTCTCCTACTGCTACTTATGTTGCTAAGGTGAAGGAGCCGTCTGGGGTTTCAGTGGAAGTGGAGCCTAAAGTTCTAGAGTTCATAACCCTAGGAGAGGAGAAGTTTTTCAAGGTAACATTGACATCCAAGAGGAAAGGTCTATTAAAGGGTTTGAATTTGGCCGACTGACTTGGACAGACAGAGTTCACTATGTTAGGAGTCCTATCATGGTTTCTGAAGATTTAAAGATTGTTCATTGAGACAAATGTCAGGATTTTTTTCTGAAACCTGATCACCTCATATCGATCAGTCTATTGTTCAAACATGTATAGTTGATCAAGTCAATATGATTTCAGACTAATCACGCATATATGTAATCCAAGTTGAGCACTTTATTATAGTAGTGTCAAGAGTGTATATGACCACAGAGGCATATGAACGTCTACGATAACAATTTGCGGAACTAAACAGCCGATGCATGCATGACTAGAAGCAAGGAAGAAGACTGCAAAAGATCAATTAATCATTTACCACCAGATTGAAGAACTCCTTGAGAGTGGATGGTATCACCTCTTATTGCCAGCTGCAGCAGGGCTAGGTGTCACATTGCGCCGCCAATATTGCTACATAGAGGACCATGGGAGTTGCACCAGAGAGATTGCAAAACTGTTCATAACCAACCTACTAGACAGACACTGAAATGTCAGGTTAGCCAAGAGATTCATCAATGTGGAACAGTCTAGATACTAGTGAAGAGTTGCAGTATATGGTGAGGCTGAAATCTGATTCTTGCCATACATTGTCCATCCATATTCAAGGAAGATGTACCATATCATTTAAGAGCATGTTCAAACTCATCAACATGAATGCTAAAGAAGATGACAAGCTTCGGACCACGATTCTGCGTCAATTTTCAGCAGTAGTCTTCAAGCTTAGTGGTATATACAATACAATAGCTATATATAGGTTACCAAGACAGCAGGAATGAACCTTGCTAAAGGGTACAAGTAGGACAGAGTAAAGCAACTTATGTAAATAAGATATTATGAAGTAATCAACACACCTGCTATACACAAATGACGAATAAGAAAAGTAAAGGCATTAAAGAAACATTAGCAGGAAGAGGTAACTGATCTCAACACTTTAGTTCCTTGAAATAATCATTGGATCTGGAAGAGGAAATTCTCAGAACAATAAACTATAGTCAAATCAGGTTAGAACCAGATGGTGCTTTCACAATTCTTGATATCATGTGCCAGACAAACACGAAAGGCACATGATGAGTATTAATGAAAGTTGCTCTAGCAATGATGGAAGTTACAAGGCTTCTTTTGATATGCGAGTCTACTTAGGTTGATAGTAACAAAAGTTTAGGCTTAAGCTTTGACTGTAAGCCAGTTGGGAAGAAGCTCAACTCAACCTTCACCAATTCAACCAAAATACTTTATGCCAAACAATTTTGAATAGGGTTAAGGTTAGGGTCCTTAGGGAGCAAACAAGTGGCCGAATCTCTACAGTTTTCGAGCTTAAATGAATAATGAAGATAGAAATAGAATGAGAGCAAGAACTACTCATGTTATAATGTGTTTATAATGAAGAGATGTAACGCTACATACAAAATAACTTTTTTGCTGTTAAGGCTAACATCCAGCAATCTAGGTAACTGGAAATGCAGCGTACCTTTTTTCCACTCTCCTAATTCAGGTTATCTTTTTCCCCGAATCTCGGACAACTAAACTCCTCTAAGCTTACATTGTATTATCTTCATTATTCTGCACTCTTGGTCTCGGTCTCGGTCTCGGTCTCCAAAAAATCTTCCTTTCTCACATCTATAACTACATGAAGAAGTTCAACTGGTGTGGCTGCTGGGTCCAATTCCCTACAACCTTTTGGACAATCCGGACCTTCTTGACCAGTAAGCATATACGACGGAACAAGGTGTGAAAATCTGAACATCTCTTCTCTTGGAATTCTTCGGATCTCCCCAACATCTAAATGTTGCCGAAACAAAGTTTTGAAACCAGCAACTTTTACTAGGGGAACTACAATGACCCCTAGCTCTTCATTATAGTCGTCAAGAACCTCCACAACGTCATACTTCCTTATGACATTGTCTGCTGTCATCTCATTCCAATCTGGGGACCAGTTTCTGTACAGAGCCCAAACATCCCCTTTTCTAGGATATATATGAACTGACCCGTCAATGCCTCTTGTCCACCGAACTTTGTGAGAAAAACAATAGAGGGACCTATAAATCTCACGTCTTCCTACTTGAAATTCCCCCCAGCTTTTTGAGAAGCTGGAACTAATCCAATCCAGTGGGTCAAAATTGCTATTAGCTTTCGAAGTGAGCCAACTAATGCGCAACTTGAGTGGATCCAAAGAAATCACATTGTCAATCTTAGCATAGTGCCGAGGGAATCCCTCTCCAGAATCATAGGCTGCCCATACCTGGTTCTCTCCAAAACATGTCTCAGTTCTATCCTTGTCAAAATTATGGAAGTCTGGATCCAGCACATCAATGAACATTGTATCAAAATTTTCTGAATTTGTTTGGGCATCAGAAGTAACAGGAGAAATAACAGTCTTGCATAACCTCTCTTCTGGGTTGGGTGAACCACCAGGCACACTCGGCTCGTTTGAGTCACCATTTGCCACCGACTTATCCAATTTGTTATCTTCTTTCACAATGTCATTTCCGTTTCTCACAAAAACTTCAATCAAAGTACTTGAATTCAACTCATCAAGTTTCTTACTGATTGCAATCTTTCCCTTTTCCACCAGAAGGGACTGAATATCAACCTGAGTGCCATCTCCGTAGCCAAAAAGCTTAGTGTCGCCAGCTCTTCCAGAAGTTGAACCCATTTGATCATTAAAAGAACTTCTGGTGTTTAAACCACCATCCTCCATGCTTCTCCTTCTCTTCCCAACATATCCAGTCCCTGTTCTTTTGGTAGCATTACTTTTCCTTTTAAGAGTCTCATCTCTTCTCGTGGCTGCCTGAGCTTCTTCTCGTTCCCTTTTAACCTTTTCATATGCCTGCTGAACTACACTAGCAGCTCGAGCAGCATATGAAGTAGTACCTGATCCAGAGAATGGAGTCCACTGGAAGTTGGTCCCACCATTTGAAGATTTACTTCTATTACTAGATTTTGTTGTATTTTTGCTAGAAGCATGAGGATTTGGCTTTTGTGATTGCTGGGAAAAATTCCATTGTGTAGTTGACTTATAACCATGTGAAGACGGGGGAGGTGTTTCGGTAGCTATAAATGGCTCATGACAATTGGGGCAGAGGAGATTATGATTCAAATAAACTCTAAGATACTCATACTGCATCTTGCACTGATTGCAAACAGTCCAAAAAGTATTGGGTTTTGACTTTTGAGATGAAGCTGGAGTGGAAGAATGACCTGTTCGAGGAACACCCTTACTCTTCCCAGCTGCTTTGGTGGAAGTGGCAAATCCACCCGAAGTAGGTTTAGTTGATGTCGTCCCATTAGCAGAACCTGCGACATTCCAGAAAATGTTACTCTTTCGCTTCTGGTCGTATGCTACTCTTTTTGTTTTGTCAGATAATGAACTCCATGCCATAGAGACAAGTTTAAAAGCACCATCGGCTCCAACTGACTTATTTTTATCAGGATGTAGCATCAAAGCCAATTTCCGGTACTGTTTTCGCACCATGTCATCATCAGCAAGTGGGTTAACTCCGAGTATCCCATACCAATCTTCTTCTCCATTCACTCTGGTCTGAGAAGAAATATAGACATCAAAAGATGCTATCATTTGGGCAATGCCTTCAAGCTCAGGATACAAGTTCTGGGCCTTCAGTGCAAATTTCCGTGCCCCAAGAAAGTCCTTATCCAAGAATTTCTTCTCAGCAATCTCCTTTGCTCTAGTTGCCTCATCCTTGTTACATTCCATATCTCACCTATGTTCTACTCCAGAAAAGAATCTATCTTTTTAACAGAGTGGTTGCATGTCACCGTCTAAGCCTCACGAAAATGAATTATCGATCATTCAGTTTCTTCAGAAATCGAAAATTTCTCACGTGTCAGGAAAGATGCTGCACATGAATCCTTTCCTCAAAACCCCTGAAGATCATCCATAATCCAGCGATCCTAAGGGTTAAATATTTGAACAGCTCACTTAGTGAACCAAAATAACCCCATGTTATCTTTGAAGAACTGAAACACCTGAAACATAAGAATCAACAGCGAAATGAGTTGTCGCTACGTCTGTAAGCAGTCATTTGACAAAATATGAATAGAGAGGTAACCCCCAGAACACAGAGCAAATGTTAACTCAACAGTGCTTTTGTTCATTTATGTTCATGTCAATTTCAAGTCAGTTTGGATACCCTACTCTATTAGGAACAAATCCTACAAATGATTATTACCATAGACATATAATGAAAGCTTCTAGGAGCCAGTCAGCCAGCAAAATCATCACGTCAATTTATCTCTCCTTCTCACCAACTTAAGAATCTCCAAATATCATCTATGAGGCAACAAATCTAGCTGCTCATTATCAGGAGCAGCAATAATAACTCATCATAAACGAGTGCAAAGGTACATTACTCCGCAGCAATGAAGCAAGATACAGCAATTGCAAAACAATAAGAAAGCTTCAAAATAATCCCGCATTAAGCCCCAACTCATCGATAGCTCCAACAGCTAAGACACGGCAACATTCAGCACTAAAAGGGGAAAAACAGGTTCCATTTAATTCAGTTATCCTTGCACTTCTTAGTTCCCAGCAAACAATTTAGAGACGTACCAAGCTTAGAAGATAATCTCCAGTTCAGCAGCAGCAAGCAAACCCTTCTTCGATGACCCAATTGAAGGGATTTATCAGTCACGTCGGAAGACTAACACAAGTTGAAAAAAGAATGAGAGATCGACAAGTAGCGCCGAATCGGCGATGTGGGTTTCAATACAAACAAGCCAAGCAACCGCAGCCGCAGAAATCAAAAGCGAGGAAAGCCCTCTTCTGGAGTTGGATGGTTGATCGATACCCAGATACCAAGAATCACAATCGATGGAGAGAGAGAGAGAGAGAAGAGGAGGTAAAAGGAGAATGAGTCGACAATCTGGGCAAGGTGCTGAAGTGAAAGGCAAGGTAAAAAAGAAATTTTCTTTTCAGCCCCGAACGGTTGCTATGCAATGCTGTCCGTCCCGCGAATCGGATCTGAAAGGGACCGTGACCTAGTGTTGATCAAAGAAAGGGATAATAGTACTCGTAATATGAAAGATAACAAACGAGTCCTTCTACAATTATTTGCACGTAATAAATTTTATACTTAGAACTTTTAACATATAAGTTCTTTCATTACATTTTCGTTAACATCATTATGGGTTTGTTGACACGTTATGCTGACTTATCTTGTTGGTGGCCAGGTTTGACACATTAGCAAAACGACGTTATTCTGTGAGTTACGATTTCAACTGAAAATCTCCTTATCCTCTTTCTCACCAACCACCTTCAATCTTCACTCTCTTCTCCGATCAGTAACCTTGGTTCATCCCTTTATCAGTTGATATCGTAGCTCACATAAAAACGTTGTTTTGCTGACTTGTCAAAGCTGGCCACCAAAGAGATGAGTCAACATAACATGTCAGTAAAATCGTAACGGTGTTAACGAAAATATAACGAAAGGGCTTATATGTTAAACGTTCTAAGTATGTGGGTTTATTATGTGCAAATAATTGTAGAGGAGCTAGTTTGTTATCTTTTCATAGTATAGAGGCCTCCCGACCTATTCCTTTAAATAAGAGATAATAGGCCGGAGACCCATATACTATGAAAATATAACAAACAAGTCCCTCTACAATTATTTGCACATGTTAAACCTTCATACTTAGAACATTTAACATAAATCCTTCCGTTAGATTTTCATTAACACTGTTACTGTGTCAAAGTTGGTCACCAACGAAATGAGTCAACATAACGTGTCAACAAAACCATAACGGTGTTAACAAAAATTTAACGAAAGGGTTTGTATGTTAAATTTTATAAGTATGGTGATTTATTAACCCAAATGTTAATTAGCCAAACTATTATGGGAAGCCAAAGCAATGAAACACTCAGTCGAGTCTACTGAAGCATCAAAATTCAAAACTGCAGCAAGCAATGGAACAAGGAATGATCTTTCTAACCCTCTGTTCTCAAATTGGAGTCCCAAGTTCCCATGTATCATCAACGACACAGAAGGGGGACGACGATGAATCAAAGCTGCTTTCTTCCCCAAACCGACGAGTGTCCAGAGCTCAAAGATGAAAATGATGCACTTTACTGGATTCGAGCTTCTTCTCCCGATTCACAGGACCCTCTTCCTCAACATCCCAGATTAGGTTTTTCTTCGTGATCACTCTTCAATTTTTGTCTATTTTGCCAGGACATAGTGTTCTTGAATTACCTGTGTTATAGGTTGATTCCCCGCTTAATGGTCGTTAACATTCCAGTGGTGGTGAAATTCTCTTGTCAAATATGCTCACCTGCTCTATTACTTTAGAAATGATCCAGATGTACGAATTGAATGTAATCAGTTATATGTTTCCAGTTTATCTTTGAGGAGTTGTTTGGTTCCAGGACAATCTGTCTGCACTTTCTTCTAATGATTCAGTGTTGTGTTCTAAGTGTCATTAATTCGTTCATCTCAATGGGACTCCAAACTCATCAAGATTTGCAAAACTCTTTTACTTGTTGTTTTCATTAAACCGGGAAAGATCTGCGTCCTGCAATTGCGATACCCTGATACAGTTACAACCTTTAGAAGCAAAACTTTATGCTCTATACTGTGTTTTGTCCAAGGCTCATAGTATTTGTTCATACTTCTCAAATTTCAGTTGCGTATCAAGGATGTACCAATGCTGCTGGAGGAATACAAACAGCAGCTTCTATCTGACTGAAAGGCAGCTAGCTAGTTCATCCAGTACTTCCCTTTAAGGTTCCACCCCCTTCCCAAATCACTGTTACATGTTTTATTCTTATTCGAATGTGCTCTATATTATTCTGAAAAAATACTATTGATCATAGAACACCCCTTCTCTACTGAACTTTCCCTTCATGTGCTTGATTTTAGTTTTCTACCTTACTGCAAGCTTGAATAGGATGTGTTAAATGTTTTGCTGGGTAAGATATATATATATATAAGATTGTCTCAGTTAGAATCTAATTCCAAGTCTCATGATCAAGTAAGTAGCTGCTCGTTTTGAACCAAAATTCAGTATGTGATTGTTATTTTCATTATAGAATAAAATAGATGAAGCCCAGAAAAAGTTATGCTATCTTCTCTGGAAATTCAGAAACTTAATCCCATAAGCAAAAGTAAACAAGAAAATGAGTACAATCCCGATGTGGGCAGCTGCAACAGCTGGAAGGAAATCATAATCAAACCCAAAAGACTGTTTCAATAATTGATTCACTGGCATGCTTCCTTGACCTACTACTTCCACTGGACTTTCTATGTCACCTAGTTGCGATGCAAACAACCCATAAATCGTCCACGCCAATGGTGATGCCCAGTAGTACCATCTCCACCATATTGGAATATCCTGCCCAGCCAAAATAAGAGAGAAAAATGAAAGCTTGTTTAGTAATTGATCATTGTTAGTGACTATTTAGATTTTTAGGATTTTTAATGGGTTTAGGGTTTAGTACTCTTCGAATAATGAGGAAGCCGCTGAAGAGGTTCCATATGGCGAGGAAGAATGACATGGCAATGGCAGCTATTGGGTAGCTTGGAGTTAGGGCTAGAAGCATCATCCCATAGAGAGTGTAGTACAGGAAACTCATGAATACGAAGAAATTGAACCACAAGAAGTTGCTAGCATGCCGTGGGTATCCAATCATCAGGAATAGTATTACAGAGTAGATAAATGTCTGCAATGCAACATAGATTGTTTCTATGGAAACCTGCAACACCAAATGCATAGTGGGTTGTTGTTTTTTTGGCAGTGAAGCAAAACAAACTCCAAACCTGATTGTGTATATTAGTTTTTCTCTAACCTGGGCAATTGCATAAGCTAGTTCTGAATACATCCCTGCTGCTTTTTCCCTGTACAAGATTGTTCTTTCGATAGACACAACAGGCATCACACCAGAAGCACAACTGCCTCCAAGGAACGCTACGGAGCAATATGTAGCTCCAAGTAAGTTGAATACATCTTGTTCCGTTTCCCTATTAACATAACCAATTGACACAAGCAAGTGTTTTCTTTTTAGTTTAGTTTGCTGATGTTCTTGATGATTGTTAAAGATAAACTGATGCCTTTTTTCTTTTCTTCCCATACTTACGTTTTTTGTCCCTTGTTCCAGAAGATAAGTCCAAAGAGAAGACCAAAACCTGTTGTTAGCAAGAATCTGGTACCATTGTACTGCGGGTTCTGCCAATAGGATCGATTCTGTTTCATGAAGCAAGCAGCAAATTGATTTAAGAAATCCTGTGCATACTGTGTTGGGAAATGGAGGTCCCTTGATCCTGGTGTTGGTGTGCTTAGCTCTTTAATCAGTTCCTGGTTTCTCCTGGAAAGAACAAAGGTATAAATCAGCGTTTTAGTTCAAATAAAATAAACATGCAACCTAGCACTTTCTGGCCTAGTGGTAAAGCACTTGGCTAGATGTTGGCTTGGGTACATCCACCCTGGGTTCGACTCCCACCAGAAGCAAATCCAAGGATTTCCTTGTTGAGAGCTAATGTGTGGTAGAGACTGTTAATTTAGGGTACGAACACAGTAGGGTTTTGGAGAGAAGAATTCTCTGATTTTCTGTATATTCAGCTTAAGGTTTTACATGAGATTATATACAAGTCTAGGCTAAGATACCTATACTAATTAGGAGATCTCCTAAAATATACTTACTATAAAACAATTAAGTAATTATCTCCTAAACAGGCGGAGATAATTCCTCCTAATTTAACACTCCCCCTCAAGCTTGGTGTAGATGTTTATCAAGCCGAGCTTGGATACTAATTCATCAAACATATCTCTGGCTAAGGCCTTGGTCAGAACATCTGCAGTTTGCAGCCTGGAAGGGGTGTAGTCCACTTGGATTACACCTTTGCTGACATTATCAGAGATGAAATGTCTGTCCACCTCTACATGTTTAGTGCGATCATGATGCACTGGGTTTCTAACTATGCTGATGGCTGCTTGACTGTCACATAGGAGTTGTATAGGACTGTCACACTTGATTCCCAGTTCGTTTAGTACCCTCTTTAACCAGATGCCCTCACAAATTCCAAGTGCCAAGGCTCTGTACTTGGCTTCTGCACTGCTTCTGGCAACTACACCTTGTTTCTTACTTCGCCAGGTCACCAAATTTCCCCAGACATAGCTACAATATCCTGTGGTAGACCTTCTGTCTGTGAGTTCACCCGCCCAGCTAGCATCACTGTAAACTGTGATTCCTCGTTGAGTAGTTTTCCTGAAATGAATACCTTTACCAGGAGACTGCTTTAGGTACCGAAGGATCCTAGTCACCATTTCCATATGTTCCTCGTTAGGGGAATTCATATGCTGACTCACAATTCCCACAGCAAAAGAAATGTCTGGCCGTGTGTGAGCTAGGTAAATCAGCTTTCCCACCAGCCTTTGGTAGCTCCTTCTGTCAACAGCAGGGATATTATCATCCTTGCTTAGTAGCTTGTTCTGTTCCATGGGAGTGGCAGCAGGTTTGCAGTTTACCATCCCAACTTCACTTAGCAGATCAAGAACGTATTTCCTTTGTGAAATTACAATCCCTTGACGAGATCTGGATACTTCCATTCCCAAGAAGTATTTCAGTTCTCCCAGTTCCTTCAGCTCAAACTCATGAGCAAGTTGAGCTTTCAATTTCATAATTTCCTCAGCATCATCTCCAGTAATTATGATATCATCTACATAGACGATTAGCACAGCCATTTTCCCTGTAGTAGAGTGTTTCACAAAGAGAGTATGATCCGTTTGGCATTGATGGTAACCCCCTTCTTTCACTGCCTTGGTAAATCTTTCAAACCAGGCTCGGGGAGACTGTTTTAAGCCATACAGTGCCTTCCTGAGCCTACATACATGTCCATCTACCGGATTTTCAACTCCTGGTGGGAACACCATATACACTTCCTCAGACAAATCCCCATTAAGAAAGGCATTTTTCACATCTAATTGATGTAATGGCCAATCGAGGTTTACTGCCAAGGACAGCAACACTCTTATTGTATTGAGCTTTGCTACAGGAGCAAAGGTCTCATCGTAGTCAACCCCAAATTCCTGTGTGAATCCCCTGGCAACGAGACGTGCCTTAAATCTCTCGATTGTGCCATCAGCTCTATACTTGATTGTAAATAACCATTTGCAATCAACTGTGTTTTTTCCAGCAGGAAGAGGAACAACTTCCCATGTGCCATTGTTTTCAAGAGCCTTTAATTCTTCCCTGACTGCATTTCTCCATTTTGGACATTTCATTGCTTCCTGAATGGTCTTTGGAACCTGGTCATTGTCAAGGGCAGTTATGAAACCTTTATGAGTATTGCTAAGGTTTTCATAACTTACATGACGACCAATTGGATACTTGTTGCAGCTCCTTACCCCCTTTCTAAGAGCAATTGGTATATCAAGGTCACTTGCTTCATTGGTGTCCTCAATATTTTCCACTTCCACATCATCACTGATAGTAACTGTATGTTCTTCAGTTGCACCATCAGGCACTCTCCTTCGTTGATAGACCAACAAGGGTTTCTGTTGTGGATCCTGAATCTCCCCCTGACTAGGAGCTGTGACAGTTGAGGCATCAGGTGTATCATCACCACTGTCAACTGAGATAAGATCCACAAAGTTTTCAACAGGACGTTGCTGCTCCTGCTGCTGTGATCCGTCATTTTCATCACTGTACTCCCCCTGGATCACAGCAGGAGGGTAAAAAGGTTGTGACTCAAAGAAGGTCACATCCCGAGTGTTATAGACACGCTTTGTGTGAGGCACATAACACTTATACCCTTTCTGGGCAGCAGAATACCCAATAAACACCCCCTTCTGTGAGCGAGGATCAAGTTTAGACCGATTCTGAGAGTAGACATGAATGAATGCAGTGCAGCCAAAGACCTTTGGTGCCAAGTCTGAAGAAAAAGTAGAAATATGAGGGAAGGTTTCTAGCAGAACTTGACGAGGAGTTTTAAACTTGAGGGTTTTACTTGGCAGTCGGTTGATTAGATAGGTAGCTGTCAACACAGCTTCACCCCACAGATGTTTAGGCACATGATGAGTAAACATAGCTGCTCGAGCTACATCCAGAAGGTGCCTATTCTTCCGTTCAGCCACTCCATTCTGTTGTGGGGTGTTGACACAAGAGCTAGCATGGATAATTCCATGAGCTTGAAGGAAAGATCCAAGAACATGATTGAAATAATCACGAGCATTGTCGGTTTTTAGTACTTGAATGCTAGTCTTGAACTGATTAGCAATCATTGTGTGAAAGTTCTTGAAGATATCTGTGGTTTCTGATTTATCCTTCATCAGAAACGTCCAGGTCAGTCTTGTGTGGTCATCAATGAAGGTGATGAACCACCTTGCCCCATTAATATTTCGACACTTCATGGGGCCCCATATATCACTGTGAACTACAGCAAAGGGCTTTGTCGGTTGATACCCAATGCCTTGATAGACTGATCTAGTATGTTTCGCAAGTTGGCAAACTTCACATTCAAACAACTTAGCCTTCTTATTACGAAACAACTTAGGAAACAATTGTTCAAGGTAAAAGAAACTTGGGTGGCCTAATCTGAAGTGCCACAACAAAACTTCATTCTCACTACTTTCTATGCTAGCAACTACATTAGCATGCTTAGACTGGTGCTCATCAGCTTCCTCTATGTCCTCCGTGCCTTTCAGGATGTAGAGTCCATCACTCACTTCACCACTGCCAATTGTCCTCCCCGTCCCCATCTCCTGTAACACACAACCAGGGGATCGGAATTTAACTTCACACTTTAAATCATGAGTAACTTGGTGAATAGACATAAGATTGCAGTCAAGTTTTGGAACATAGAGGACTGGGCAGAGAGTTAGATCCTTGGTTACTCTAACAATGCCAACTCCTGCAATGGGAGCAACAGATCCATCGGCAATTCTAACCCCTGAGTTTCTAGGATAGGGCTTTAGGTTTTGGATGAGATCCCTGCACCCTGTCATATTGTCTGTGGCTCCAGAGTCTAGAATCCACACATTTGCAGGTTTAGTCGAAAAGGCTTGAGATTCAGTACCTTGTTTGTCGAAAAGACTGGTTATGTACCCTCTATGCTCAGGCTTGTCCTGTTTAAGAGCTTGAGCTAGCATCTTCTGAAGTGCATCCACTTGTCCTTTTGAGAACTGGGCCTCTTCTTCTGCTCCCTTGCTGGTTGTGGCAAGGGCACGAGTTCTCCGTAGCTCAGATTTGGGTTTCCATCCCGCCGACTTCCCATGGATGTCCCAGCAAACCTCCTTTGTGTGGAAAGGCTTATTGCAGTGATCACACCACGTTGTTCCTTCCGGAATGGGTTTCCCCATCCACACAGTAGGTCTCCCTTTGTTGCGGTTAGCATGAGAGATTAAGGCTGCAGCAGGAGCTTCTGTTATGAGGGCAGATCCCTCTGAGTTGAGCTTAGGCTCCCCGATCATGAGTCGGCGGCGATCTTCCTCCCGTACTATTTCTGCAAAGGCTTCCTTCAAGCTGGGAAAAGGCTTGGTCCCCATAACTCTGCTCTTTGCAGCATCAAGGTCCTGGTTTAGACCAAGAAGCATCTGCACGGTCCTTTTCTTCTCCAGGTACGTTCGGAAGGTTTCGGCATCCTTCGTTGTGTCTCAGGTCTGAGCTTCGTACAAGTCGAGTTGCAGCCATGTTCGGATGAGGCGATTGTAATAATCAGTGGCACTCAGATCACCTTGTTTGAAGTTGAACAGTTTGGATTCTACTTCAAATAAGGCTGACGAGTTATCCTGTGTGGAGTAAGTTTCCTTCACATCATCCCATATGTCTTTGGCTGTTTTGTGAAGAAGATAGTTGTCTCCAAGGTCTGGCTCCATGGATGAGATGAGCCAGAAACGAACTTGATTGTCATCATTGTTCCACTTGGTGAAGGTAGGTTCAGATTCTGCTGGTTTTGCTGTAGCTCCAGTCAGATAATCTCCTTTTGATCTACCAGTAATGAACATTTGAACTGATTGGGACCACTGGAGGTAATTCTTTCCAGTGAATTTTCGGATAGATATACCTCCAGCTCCAGGTTCAGAAAACGAACCACTGTTGTGTTGTTGTTTTGCTGGCTGCCATTGTCTCTATTTCAGGTTGATCAGAGATGACAGAATGGTTTGTGAAATTTTGTGAGTTTTCTGTAGAAGAAGTAGGAGAGGAAGGAGAAGAGATGCTGTCAAGGTTCATAACAGCATTGGAAGATGAGCACAGGCGGCGGAAGAATCAACCTGTTGCTCTGATACCATGTTAATTTAGGGTACGAACACAATAGGGTTTTGGAGAGAAGAATTCTCAGATTTTCTGTATATTCAGCTTAGGGTTTTACATGAGATTATATACAAGTCTAGGCTAAGATACCTATACTAATTAGGAGATCTCCTAAAATATACTTACTATAAAACAATTAAGTAATTATCTCATAAACAGGCGGAGATAATTCCTCCTAATTTAACAGAGACTAATCTAGGTGAGTGGGCTTGGGCCATTTCTTGGTCTGTGGGCTTTCAGCAAGGGCCGGAAGAGCTAGTAGCAGGCGACTGTCGATAACGACGGTGAGAAAACGTCCTGCACAGGGGCCTGTCTCTGATGCAGGACCGGAGTTTAACCTTGGGTGAGGATGCCCGAAGGGCGACCCATTTTGAGGCTTCTCCGTCATAAAAAAAAAAAAAAAAAAAAAAAAAAACATGCAAACTTGACTGAGGAGAAGTCATAAGAGTAGGAAAAATATTACTCACTTGTATAGTTCAGAATGAGAATAAATTTCAGCAAAATCTACATTCAACTGAGATTCTACAGCTGCAGAGCTTATATCAAGCATCCATGTAGCAGGATTGATACCTTCTTGGATCTTGGGAACTCCCGGCACAGCCTAATACAAAGTTTATTATGAACATTAATCCAATAAGATGTTTATATTATATCTGTTGAACTAACAGCAAACAAGCAACAAGATGATTTCTGCACTAACCTCGAAATATTCTATTAGTTTGTGAGAATGGCGTCCAAGGGAACCTGCATATGTCATTTTCCCTCCTCTCTTCATCAGCAGGAGCTGCAGAAAGAAAGTGAAATCAAAGATTTTGGGCATGTCAAGGGAGTTTGATGATCTGGCTTGTCGAATTCATTACCTCGTCGAAAGATTCAAAGATGTCTATGCTCGGTTGATGTATGGTGCAGACAACAGTTCTTCCTGTATCCACTGTGTTTCGAACAGTACGCATAACGATTGCAGCAGCTCGAGCATCAAGACCTGATGTAGGTTCATCCATGAAGATTATGGAAGGATTCGCAACCAGTTCCACTGCAATGGTGAGTCTCTTCCTCTGTTCAGTTGACAAACCATTCACTCCTGGAAGACCTACTATGGAGTTCCTCAAGGGGCCTAGTTCAATCAACTCCATGACTTCTTCAATGAACATCTAGAGGTAGAAAATACAATGAAGCATTGTCGAGGTCAGTAATTTCGTTTCTCAAACGTAATGAGTAGACAAATTTGGGCTAGCTACAAACAATGCATACCTGTCTATCCTGCTTGCTTACATCCTTGGACAGGCGAAGCCAAGCAGAGTGCAAGAGGGACTCGTACACAGTAATCCTTGGACTGTGGATATCATTCTGCTCACAGTAACCACTGATCCGAGCAAAGGTTTGCTGGTTCTTCGGATAGCCAGAAATGTTGATGGTTCCCTCAATCAGACCTCCAGTTTTTCTGCCTGCTAAAACATCCATCAAAGTGGTTTTTCCAGCACCACTGACTCCTACTAATGCTGTTAGAACTCCTGGCCTAAAAGCACCGCTAACATCATGTAGCAGTTGCAGTCGTTCATCTTCAACTCCCTGGGATTTCATTTCCTAGTGAATCAATCAGAGAAAGTGAAGATTAAGCTGAGAACCTCTCGACAGTCATGAAGGTTAAACCGTTATAGTTCTTTCTTAACTAAGAAATTTGTGTACTTGCGGGTTTGAGGCTTATAATTGTTTATGCTTCTAATCAACTTCTCGATGTACTTGATAATTGCAGTTTCATTAAAAAGAAATAGTAAAGACCCAACAGAAGTTTCCTTACCGGAGGCATATCGACGTAGTAGTTCACATGGCTGAATGCCAGTGACAAAGGCTGGAAGGGCAATACCATTCCCCTTCTGTTAGATTCTTCATCAGACCCTGGAAAGTATTTTGATTTTAAAGAGTCGTTCAAGTGAAGCAGTTGCAGCATTTCATGAATCAAGTTTGATGACTTCTAATAAAGCTTTATTACCTATGGTACTTGAGCTCTGTTTTCCATCACTGGATGACTTGTCCTTATTCTGATTCTCATCCAGCACTACAGATATGTTGCCTTCGAGAGCTGCGACAGCAATTCGAAACAGCTAGTGAGCTATAATGCTGCATCAGTTCAGAAGCATCGAAAATATGGAGAAAGGAGAACAAGATTGGTTTAGCTTACGATCCAAGTAAGTCAAGGCAAGCACAAATAGGATGTTATAGAGCACTGTGAACCCTATGAGCATCCCAATTGATATCCAATACCATTTGTTCTCTACGAACATGCCTCTCACTCGCAGAAACGCCTTCCCAACGGTTGGCTCTGGAATCCTTGGGTCAGGATTTGGCTGTAAATAAGGACAGCAGTATAGTATGAGTATAAATCTGTTTCAGACTTGAATTCAGAATAGCAGTGAACAATTATAATGCACATGATTTCAGAGTCTTGAGGAGATCTTACAGCACTCCATCTGTCGTCGAGAAATTCATTGATGACAATGGCGTTCTGTCCATACATCATTGGAGAAATATAGTAGCTCCAGATCATCCACGATTGAATGTCATCTGTACGAAGGCGTTTATTGTTAGTACTGGTTGCTCAATTCGTCTGCTTTATCCACAAACAAGGGAACAAAAGATGAGAGAAGGAATCAACCTTTCGAAATAACGAATCCACCCATGACGAAGACAACAAGTATCACGAACATAGTAAATACAGGTGCTAGCACTTCTGATCTTGCTACAGCACCAATGCAGCGGAATAGACCCTGAGCCATCTGGGTTATACACAGGAATGCAAGAAATTGCTTGAAGAACCTGAAACCAAACAACGAACAATATTTTGTCATTAACAAAGAAAAGAAAAATCTGGGTTCATCAGATTGTTTTCTCTTACAGCACCTGTTAGCTGCAGGAGCAAACCCAATGGTGTAATAAGTCAAGACAATCCATATGAACGACTCGATGAACGCGATCGGAATCCTTAGTATCCAAACTGGCAAGGCAAATGCCCATGCTGGGTAGAAGAGGGAATCCCTCTGCTTGTAGAATTCAGGAAGCCTTTTTGCAATCAAGACAACCTCAGATATTCCAGTGAACATTATGTTCAGAAGGCTATAGAACATTGCACCATAGAACTTGTTTCCATCTTCCAAATGGCCGGCCTTCATCTCAGTCCGTAAGAACACCGTCATGCAAATTATGGACATGATTGTGAGCTGTGTTGTCTTGAAGATATAGACGAAAGCATTCCTTTTTAACAACAGTGACTCCCTCGCAAAACATGTCTTCAACAGTTCCTTGTTGGAGATTCCGTATTTTTTCTTCACCAGTGCAGCACGGTGGATGGTAGATCTGTCGTAAGGTACTGCAAGCTCCTCTGAGAGGTTTCTACCGATCGAATACGAGTTGAAGAATGTGACAAACTCTAGTACGGAGATGTATCTGTAAGGTTGATCCGTCCGAGACCAGTACTGTTCCTGGTCGTTCTTGGAAGTTACCTCCTGTAAGAAGTCTGCAACACCTTTCCTCTCTGGACATTTGAATCCAACACTTTCGAAGAACTCGAGAACATTCTCCCTTGGACCTTGGTAAACAATCTGGCCCTCCGAGAGCAGGATGATATTGTCAAAAAGTTCGAATGTCTCAGGTGCAGGCTGGAGAAGGGAGATAATCATGGTGATATCCATGATATGAACCATTTCTTTCATAAACCTGACAATCTGGTAAGTTGTTGAACTGTCCAGCCCAGTTGATATTTCGTCCATCAGAAATACTTTTGCCGGCCCTACCAACATCTCCCCTGCATCAATTGTTGTCGTTTTCAAATCTTTCGATTACTTCTAATCGAATGTTCATAATATCTTACTGTTTTACTGTTAGAATTAAGAAGATATTTTCTGTCATTAGTAATTATTCTATGGCTCTAGGTTCTATGGTGAGTTGTACTGTGCAGTCCCTAGGCAGAATTTATTTCTATACAGCTGTAACAGTTGTACTCCTTCCTTCCCTAGACTGTTATCTCTTGTATAAATACTGTCCAATGTTGTTCAGTTTATAGATAGAAAAAACACAAATATTCTTCTCCTCTTCTATAAAAATATCTTCAGGAAACAAACCTGTGGTCACACGCTTTTTCTGGCCACCAGAGATTCCTCTTCTCATGTCATTTCCGACGAGAATATCAGCACAGATGTCCAATCCAAGAAGCTTCCCGGGAAAATAACAAATTAGTTAGACATTTTAATCAAAATCGAAGAGAGAAGCTTCAGAATCCGAGGAACTCAGGAATCAAACAGACAGTACCTTGATGACATAATCGACAACTAAGGAGTTTTCCTGTCCAGGAAATGATGTAGCTTTCATGAATGCATCAATCTCCAGGTCAGGTTTGATTCCAGCAGCTTTCTCCCTTCTCGAAAGCTCGGCCAACAAATCATACATGGCCCCAACTCCCAAGCATCGCCCCGAGAATTCCAGGGTTTCCCTGACGGTCATTTCTGCAAGGTGGCGGTCCTGCTGGCTTATGTAAGAACAAGTTCTCTGCGGCACAAACTCGTCAAATTCGTGCCCACAGTAAGTCACTCTTCCTGCCACCTGTCGAGAAAAGCCTCCATGGATTTCAGTACACAGAAAAGGAAAAGGAAATCCTTCTGATAATTAAATAGGATCGGAATCACAACCCTTAAATTCTTGTCTGTTTTCCCAGAAAGTGCCTTCAAAAGTGTAGTTTTTCCTGAGCCTGGAGGCCCCAGAAGCAGAGTCATCCTGAAAACCAAAGAAAAACCCAGATCAGTTCATCAGTGTCTTTAAATGGATTCAAATTCCTGAAGAACAACATCAGGAATACCTCGACGGCTTTACGATTCCGCTTATTTCATGAAGAATCTTCACAACCCTTTTCTTGGTAGGGAAAACCCGAAAGAACCCAAGAATCCCCTGCAAGAAACGTCATTGACCACCAAAATTGAATCAAATTTGTCAGCTGAAAAAACATAAAGAGAGCAGCTTTTATACATTACCTCTACTGTATTGACTGCGAAATTCGCCAGAGTCGGAAGCGCCCTGGTACCCACATAACCATCACCTTCCACAGACAGATCTTCGAACCGAATCTCCACTGTAGGGATCTGAATCCCAACAACATCAGTCCTCTGTCTAATCCTACGGAGAAACTTCTCGTTATCCTCTTCAACAACTCTGAGCAGACTCTCCATCAGAATCTTCCTCTCATTCACCCCCAAATTAGAAACGTCAATTTCCTGTCCATCTGATTCCGAGCCCACCACATTCGACAGGATTCCTTTCCTGAGCCTGTCATAGGTAGGGAGACGCTCGATCGCTGCCCATTTCAGGTGGTCCTCGTCGTCCTCCGTTGTCCTCCTCTGAAACTCGAAATACCCACCTCCTACTCCTCTCCCGCTTTCGTCAAACGCATGCTTCAAAGACGAGGGACTCCTCAACGACGTTGAGCCGCTTCCTCCACCGCGGCTCATTGATCTGCTCCCCAGCCCACTGGGGGCCATTTCCACACTGTTGATTTCGGAATCGCTCGCCATGGTTGATCCAGGGCGAGTACTGACTAGCTAGCTTATGCTATCTACAGCTCTACTGCTACTGATATCACCTATGAAAATACGGTTGATCGATCTCCCATTTCAGATACATATATTCGTGAGGCGAGAAGCGACCGAAATTGCTGACACAGTTCTAGTCCAAATGTACAGGTACAAAAGAGTAAAAGCTTCTGAATTTATCATTATTTTGATGTCTTATGTAAATATTATAATATAGGTTGGCGATAGTGAATAGGTCCATGCTTGGCCGGCATTAATCTGAAACAGATACATCCCTCCAAAGATATAGCAACACCATTTTTGTTTAAGGACTGAAGTTTGACTATAGATATGTTACCAAACTAAAACACATGGTATCAGGGAGATGAATGTCCTAAAGCACAGCTGACATGCACATGATTCATACAGGAATTTATCAGATGCATTTAGCCAAAATGTATTAAGAGGTACTGAGTTTGAATTGGAAGATAGTTAGTTGTGAGAAATGACTTGGGACAGGGTATGTTGTTATTCTTTTGGATTGACTATAGATAAAGCATCAAAACGACCTTCACTAAAAATTTCCAAGCCGCTCTCTCATTTTTTTTTCTTTTTCGTTTTACCTATTTCCTGAGTTCAAATCCCTAATTAGTCAGTTTAGCTGGTGAGGTTATTATTACAAAGAGTGGTACAGAATATACATTAAAATTAAAAATAAAAATCTGTACAAAAATTACATCAATCTCTCTTCCTCAAAAGGCTGGCTGTGTGTGGCTGGCTTTCTTTAAAGAACCAGAGACCCCTCGACGTGGCTCGCCTTCTCAGCACCACCACCACCGCTGTCAATCCCCACATCAAACATCTCAAAAGTTGCAACGTCTGTGGAATCAAGAGCAGAACGGGCCTCAGCGATTCGAACCGCAACCGTAGCTTTGTAACACAACAGATTAGCATTCTCCATGAGCAGCTGTGCCTTTGCTCGCTTGGCGATTGCCAACTCCAACGACCTTTTCGCTGCATTCTTGGCTCCCTCCACCTTAAGCATGGCATTCCTTTCCTCCAGAGCATCTTGTTCCACAGCCATTGCTGAAGAAAACAGAAGAAAATTTTGAGCAAACAAGAACCAGAAAACTATGGCACAGAGGAAGAACAGTAAAGCAGAGCAGCTGCTGAGATTATCATGCTATTTTATCTCATTATTTCCTAGCAAAGAAAGCTGGCTGAGCAAACTGGCTTATTTTAACATCTGGTATCTATTTCGATCATCTAGCCATGACAATACTAAGTACACAGGCAACTTGTTCACACTATAACATACTACAGGTCATTAAGATTAACCAGCCACACTGGACAGCATGAATCAGTATTGTCAAGAGAACAGTTCATAAGTGAACCTACCTTGCACTAAACCAGGGTTCTTCCCTTTCCCAAACTGACTGCAGTGCCGTTTGAATGACCGTCTCTTGCGTAGGACGAGCTTTGCAATAGCTGGAGGTTTCTTGACTTTGTGGCTCTGGAGGACAAAAACGGTTCATTTTCATTAGAACAGGAAAGAAGGAAAATGCTGAAATAAAGAACTGAACAGATATAGCATTTTAGGAAAGAAGAAGAATGTGTCCGCATGCTAAACAAATACAACAATCATATCACAAAAGCAAGGTTTAAAAGCTGTGTACTACAATACAACAAGGAAAGATCTTCAAGGCGTCAATGTTCACCTGGAAAACCCGGAGTAGAGCTGATTGTTTCTGCTTCCTCTTATTCACCCAATAGCTATACACAGCTTCAGCCACCTCTGGCCCAGCCAACTCACTGCCATGACTTGCGGCTGCTTTCTCATCAACAAACTCATCTGAACTGCGGTAAAATGCCTTCTCAAACAAATCAATCATTAACTCAAATTTGTCTTCCGAAAGAAGTTCAGCTTGCCCATCTGTCTTCACAGTTCGAAGATTAAACTCCTTAAGCCATTCCACATCTTCAGAATCAATGTCATAATTTGCAGTCTGTTTTGCTAAAGCTCTGCCCACTTCATCAGTAGTTACAGAAATATATGTATCAGGCATAGAGAAGACGGAAAAATAGTTATTTTCATAATCCAGCACCTCTCTAACCCCAGGAATGGGAATGACTTTAACTGTTGTAGTTGTAGGTAAATTGAGATTCACACATTCCTTATAGAGTTCCTTGAAGATGGACCAATCCTGACGACTAGGGAACTCTAGCTTCCAATTCTCATTCCCAGACCATAATACGTTGTGAGTTACTCGATTAATGGAGCTAGGCTTCATGTATTTTCTCGGCAACAAGGACATCCTAGTTGCCCCATCCTTCTTTACGACAAGCATAGACTCTTTTGAATCAGAAGATTCAATAGAAATGGAAGCCCCTTTCAACCTGTAGCATCTGTCTGTTTCAATAACCAGTACATCTGCGGAGCAGCTCGATTGATCTATCCAATTTGATTCCCCACATACAGCTGAATGTGCTTCTTTAGGGCATTCTCTCTCGCCGTTACCTGGTAAAGGGTTCCTCATTTTGTACTTGGAGACAAGAGAAGAAAGGGGACGACTCTTCTTCCGGCTTCCAACAGAAGTAGTAGACAACATTCCATTGGCTCTCTGAAATCCAAGCATTGCAGGATTTCTTGCTCTCCTCCTACATGAGCTCCGTCTTTTCTGGACACCGCGGCTGTAATATGCATTTTTGGACTGAGTACTTCTAGTGGTCAATCTGGAATACCTAACCAAAGGAGTCAACACATGCCTACTCTCAGAAACATCAGCACCAGATGTCAGGTCTTTCTGTAGAGTATTCACGCAAATGTGTGACAGATCCATTCCATCTTCATCATCGCTCATCGTATCACCAGAAGACTTATTCCCAGAAACGTGTGACATCCTTAGTACCCAATTCATATGCATGTACATAAACCATGAAGGAATCACAGAGAAATCCAAACCAAACAATGGTATGGAGCTCTTGGAATTGAAAAATTTGCAAATTCCATTCCTACCAGCAGGTGCATCCTGCAGAGGCAAAGATGACCAGCCAACAATAAATCATAAGTCTCAACTTCTTAACAACGTCTAAATAAAGAAGTAAAAAGATTCTGCTTAAACAAGCTTTATTCACAATTGTTCTATGCAAATATATATGAATCCTATGAAAAGCACATAAAACTAAAGCAGACGGAAACCAATTACCTGCAAGAACCGGACTCCGCTTGAAGCAAAAACATTGTTGAGTGGCTCAGTTAACAAGAACCTGGCAATCTCATTCAAGCCCACCTCAACATTCTTGATATACCTCAAAATGGTAATCAAAAGAGAAGCTGCCCCATCACCAGAATTCTGCACCAGAGCAACAAAGGCACAAGTCTGAACATTAAGAAAACCTTCCTCGCCACCACCACCTTCCTTCTTCCTTGGTTGCCTCCTTGAGAATTGAATCGCGTACATCTTACTTCCGCGTCTTTCCTGCTTCCCAAAACCCACTCTCTTCCTTTTCCTTTGGTAGACAATCCCAAACATCTTGTCAATTCCAGCTACTATGGCGCCTTTCTCCACAACCTTGTCAGGTAAAGAACCAACTTTCTTCTTAGCAGTTAGACGTGCTTTCTTCACAGGTTTGGTGGCCATAATTTCACTAGGAAGAAAAACTTCAGAAGCTTTCCTTTTTAATTTGCTCACTTCGTGTGTTTTCACCCCGTTCTCCTTGCATTTATATTGGTACTTCTTGACACTGTGGCCGAGCCACTCCTCCTCATCTATACCCCTCCTGACCTGACGCTCCCCGGATCGGGACCCAGGAGCCAGACGTCGACCAGACCGCAGAACCCGGACTCCATCCGAGCCCTTCACCATTCCAATCACCCTTGTGCCACGGCGAATTTCTCCAGAAGGCATTATCGCTGTTCTGTTCCGCTGGTTCAACCCAATTCGTGCAGCAGCTATCTTCTCCGCCCTCAATTCACTGAGTCTCCAGCTCAATTTCTTATCAGACGGGCTCAGATTCCCGGAACCGGGCCTGATTTTCCCACTAGAATCGTTGGCTGACAAAGAACCGGCAGTCCTCCTAGTATAAGGACTCATTATCCAAACTGTGTCGGGAAATTCCCATACCCTAAAAAGCTCACGACCTAGTATTCTGTAGGCGGGAGGAAAAAAGGTAAAATCAACAACCAGATACTACAACTCCAAATCTCAAAACGAAAGAACCCCAAGAAGGGGCAAAAAAAAGACCTTCGATTGGCTATACACACAAATTTGTACAGACAAGTATAAGCAAAAACGAGTAAAACTAAGAAGTCTACTATCTAATTTCTCTTTACGAAGAGAGAAAAAGACCGGCCCTGGTTCTTTTATGGTAGGAGAAATAGAGATCGGAGATCGGAAAGATCGAGGATAAAAATTCAAGAAGAGGTACGATTATGGATCACATCGGCCGTAACGGCGGCGAATTTCGGAGAAAAGAGTAGGAGAGAAGGTGGTGCTAGGGTTTATGGAGGAGGAAACGGCCACTGTGGGAGATTGGGGTAGGAGAAATTAGGGTTGATAACTGCTACGAGTGATTTCAGCCGTTAGATTGGAAATTTGGACGGTTTATGTTAATTCGGGGATCCGAGTATAAGGCGGGTGGGCCGATGGGGAGACCGAAGTCCGAGAAAAAAAAAAAGAGGGAAATTGAAACGATGTTGGGAGGTTGCCAGCAAGGCAGGCGGATATTATTTTTTCCGATTTTAATTAGAATATGGAAATGGCTAAAAGAGGCTTGGTGATGTGAGCGCGAGATGGCAAAGTTAAAGGTTACCGAGGGGTATTTTTGGGTTTCCGTGAAAGTTGAAAGCTAAAACGATAGCGAGCGGTGAGGAAAAAGGAATTTAAGGAAAGCACGAGAAAGGGCATATAGGTTGGGTTAACTACACGAATAGCCATTGAACTTAGGATAATTAATGTATTGGTCATTATATTATTGAAACAAACTGTTTGTGCATGGTATTTTCAAACGTCGTTGTAAATTTGAGCTGAAAAAGTTGCTAGCCAACTGAGATGAGGTTTCTCCACACTTGCATGTAGGGAGGAGACCCAGCCCAGCCCAGTCGAGTTTTGCCCAACTCGGGCTAGTCCAACTGGGTTTTGGGTAGCCCGAAACTTTATCTAAATAATATCGGGTCGAGCCCGGGTTTTGTAAAGTAGCTATGACTGGACTTAGGATTTTTCGAGTAAAGCCCGGACTAAATCCGACCCGAGCCCGAAAACACAATTCTTTACTTAATCCTAAAATAAGTCCACATATGCCAATATTTCAGCCCAATAGTCCATATTTCTAAACTCTAAACACCTTCTAAATCTCTCATTGCCGCTTGGGAAGTAACCTCCATGACAGTTACTTCCTTCGACAACAGTTATCACTCATGTTTGCCTGTAAATATGAACGGTATTTGACAGAAACATGGGTTCGCACAACCACACAAGCAAACATAGTCTTATCTTTCGAAGCTCTCTCGTAACTTCCATAGGAACACTACTACCTGTACCAACATAGCCCCTTGTTCGAACTTTGTTTGAAAAAATGTAAACCGCATAATTAATCCTTGTTCCAAGAAGTCAAAAATACATTTATTATTTTCAAACACATAAATTTCTACCACGAAAAAAAACACTACCCATTTTACCATATCCAAAACAAAATCGAGAACAATTAATGTAAAAAAACACTATCCATTTGACCATATTCAAAACAGAATCGAGAATAATTAATGTTCAGGTGAGTGACGTAACTCGTTTGTAACAGAAATAGGTGGTCGGTGTGGTAGAAACCCTACACTTGGAGACACATTTCATGAGGAGTGTGCATGCGTTACATGCATTACATGAGCTCACAAATATAACCATAAGTGATAAGTTTGAGCGAGAAGGTCACTAATGCCGGTAATGGAGCCACGTCTACGCTCAAATGGCGTTTTGAGTAACTAGCTTTTCATAACTTTTGTACAAGTGTGAGTGACCCTAAAAAAATAATGATTAATTTTAACATATTTCTGCTTGAATAATTAAAAATACTAAAATAATCTCTACTTATTATATGAAGAAAGAAAATAATAGAACTCCTAATTAGCCTAAAAAACTCGGTTATAGACCCAAGAAACCCTAACTCCTTCTCCCAATAGGAATAGGGTTGTTGCGGGTCAATCTCGGCTCGATCACAACTCGTTGAAGTCACATCAATGTCGAGAACCTTCAACTTTGGAGCACCATAGAAATCTGCATACTCCAGTGACTTCCTCACCAGGGTATAAAACAACGTTACAAACACCTTTGTGAGAACTAACCACTGCACTCTAGTGATCAATTTTATTTTATAAATGCACTCTAATGATCAATGCCTGAAACTTATATACATGTGTAAGAATTTTGGTGCACTTAGTATAATTTTGAAGATCAAATCTCTTATTTTAGTTTGGTTGCCCTAAGGTAGTTTATATAGTCGAGATCTCAAACTGTAAGCTTTTTGTATTTTAACTCCTAGATTCAGCAACCAATTGTGTCGAATAATGTCACATTTCATTTGGTTTTGGTTGCAAAACTCATGCTTCACTTTCATTTTGTTCCACTATACTTTGTTCAACAATATTTTCTTCCAAATGTGTCTAGTAACACTTTCATTTAATCTACCAATTAACGGTCAAGTGTTTAATGATAGATTCCTCAAATCAATTGCAACAACTACCATTTCATGTCTTTCTTCTACATGTGGAGAAATGTGAAGGCCCACTCGCCACTTTTTTTTTCGTACATAGGTTGATCTGCATGCATCAGTAATGTAATTAAGAATTTACTCTCCTTTGTTTTTCTTAATGCATTAACTGTCGTCTCTTTTCAATTTGTTAGCACGCATTCTTTCAAACACCCTTGTGAGAAACAAGCACTGCAATTTAGTGATCAATACCTGAAACTTCTACACATGTGGAAATGGATTGTCAAGGAGAGTTCGATTTTCTGGAATTTTGGCTTTGTTGATCTGGGAGGTGGCTGGGTTGACTTTTGGGATGATTACTGGGTTAAGGGGGTGAGACTGAGAGACATGTTCCCGAGAGTGGCTTATGCTGCTACTCACCAAGGGTCCTTGCTTTGTCACATGTTTCTTTCTTGTTTAAGGGATGGCTGGGCGATTCCTCTTAGGGTGGCTCTTCGTCGTGGTGCTCTTGACGAGTTTAGAAGGTTGGAGGCGTACTTGATGCAGCTTCCATCGGTACATTCTCGGAAGGTCCGCCCATGGTGATTTGGTCATTAACTAAGGAGGCAGTGTTTACAGTCAAGTCTCTCAACCTTCATTTAAGAAGTGTCAAGTTTCCTGGTAGTGATGACTTTCCGGCGAGCACGATTTGGAACAAGGTGGTTCCGGTCAAGATTCAGGGTTTTGTGTGGCTTGTGTTTCACAGAAGGATCCTTACCTTGGATGTTCTACAAGCAAAGGGGTTCAATCTCCCCAACCGATGCTCCCTTTGCTGCAAACAGGAGGAATCGGCAAGTCACCTCTTCATTCATTGTCCGTTTGTGCATTCGATTTGGAGCAAAATCAGTTCGAGACTTTCCATCTTTGGCCCGCTTCCGGTGTCGTCGTCGAGCCTCATCTTGGGATGGAAAGGGCTGAACTGTGAGTCCCTTACAAGCCTTTGCTTAAAGTGTTGCTGCACAGCGTTTTATGGCAGGTTTGGTTAGAAAGGAATGATGTGATCTTCAGAAACAGTTTGGCTTCAGTTTATCGAGTGTTTTGTCGGATTCTGGTTTTGTGCTATAGGTGGCTCAGAGTTCACGCAATCATTTCTCAGCATGATTTTGAGTTGTGGATGAGGCAATTGACGACGACTTAATGGTTTTTGGGGGGTCTCCGTGTGTGGTAGCTGTTTCTATCAGCCTTCAGATTTGAACGCTGTTAGGAACGCCGCTGTGCAATGGCTCTGGTCTATGCTCAGTGAGTTTTGGTTTTCTGTAGGGGTAAAGAGGGTTTGGATTCGGTTTGGGTTTTGTTTCTAGCTGAGTCCGGGTCTGTGGGGTGTTTGGGGTTTGGCTCCTGTTTCTCTAGATTGAAGAGGCATTATGCCTCGTCTGTAATAGGTTGATGTGACTTGTTTTTTCTTTTAGCTCATATTAATATATACATTCATTTATAAAAAAAAAAAAATTTGGTGCACTTAGTACAATTTGAAGACCAAATTTTTTAGAGGTCGTTTGGTTAGAGGATATCTACATATCATGATATGTGAGATATATTAATATGTTAGTATATTGATTTAGTAAAGGTGGTTATTTGATATCATTGTTTGGGGTAGTGATATTAAAAAAAGGTGAATTGTGAGTGTATGGGTTAATGTGCCAAAATACACTCATTTGCTTAAACAAAGTATAAAAGTAATCCTAAGTTCCTAACATTTAATAAAAAAAACATGTGTGTTTACAAATTAAAATTTGTAATCATTTTTTTAATTCGTGAACGAATTTGCATATTGATTACTTGGGTTAATTATACTTAATAATAATTAGTATTATAATTACCACTAACCATCTCCTTCTTCTAGCAAAAAACAAAATTCCACGGTTAATTCAAATTCTAACTAACAAGAAACTTTAATTAATTAAGTAAAAAAACTAATATATAATTATCTATCTTAATTAATAAAAAAATTAAATACATAAATACGAAACAATGAAAAAATGAGAAAAAAGTAAATTGGGGTGATGGGGTTTATGACATTGTAATTGGGAAGGTTGGGTGGGGGTATAATTGACCAAAAAGTGTGATATCAATATCACTCTGAAGATATACACCTCCCCACATGAATATCTAAAAGTTGATATTGATATCACTTTTGGCACCATATATCATGATATTCAAGATAGAAAAACGATGATATCCTGAATATCATGATATCTGCAGTTATCAATATCACTGCAACCAAACGACCCCTTATTTTATTTTGGTTGCTCTAAGGTAGTATATATAGTCGAGATCTCTAATTGTAAGATTTTTGCATTTAAATTCCTAGATTCAGCAACCAATTGTGTCGAATGTCACATTTCATTTAGTTGCAAACTCATGTTCCACTTTCATTATGTTTCATTTTGTTCGACAATAATATTTCCTTCCAAATGTGCCCAGTAGAACTTCCATTTAATATACCAATTAACGGTCACGTATTTAATGATTGATTTCTCAAATCAATTGCAACAACAACTATTTCATGTCTTTCTTCTACACGTGGAAGAAATGTGAAGGGCCACCCGCCACTTTTCTTTGGTACGTACATGGCCATGCATCAGTAATGTAAGAATTTATTTTCCCTCATTTTTCTTAATGTATTAACCGTTACCTCTTTTCAATTTGTTAGCACGCATTCTTTCAAACACACTTGTGAGAACCAACCATTGCAATCTAGTGATCAATACTTGAAACTTATACACGTGTAAGAATTTTGGTGAATTTTATTTTGGTCGCCCTAAGGTAGCCCATATAGTCAAGATATCAAACTGCAAGTTTTTTGCATTTTAATTCCTAGCTTCAACAACCAATTATGTCGAACGTCACATTTCATTTGGTTGCAAAACTCATGCTCCACTTTCATTATGTTCCATTTTGTTCGACAATATTTTCTTCCAAATGTGTCGAGTAGCACTTTCATTTGATCTACCAATTAACTGTCAAGTGTTTAATGATTGATTCCTCAAATCAACTGCAACACCTATCATTTCACGTCTTTCTTCTACACGTGGAGAAACGTGAAGGCCCACCCGCCACTTTTCTTTGATACGTAAGTTGATCTGCATGACCATGCATCAGCAACGTAAGAATTTATATTTTCCTTCATTTTTCTTAATGCATTCACCGCCGCCTCTTTTCAATTTGTTAGCACACATTCTTTTAACATAAATTTTTTCGTACGTAGTTGACTTCTGTCGCACGATTAAATGTCTCGGGGAAAGGTATACATAATTATTGGACTAATAATTTTTTGTGTTAAGTGTCATGAATCGTCATATTATTATACTGGGGACTATCAGGATTCGATACCAAGACCTTTCGATTATCAAAGGCTCTAGTATCATGTCAAAATCCGTTCATCCCAATAACTTCATGAATCTTATATTATTTATTACCATTATAATCTCTTACATTATCGTGAAAATAAATATTACTATAAACTTTTAATTTGTTCCATTTTTTTGTATATTGATTGAGGGGTCGTTTCCGTGCCGTTTATCAAATACTAGACTCGCCGGAGAAAGATTACGGCTGCCGGAGGCGTGTAAAAACGCACCGTTTTAAATAAAACGATGCGAATAGAATCGGAATCAGTAAAACACTCATAAATATAAGATGCCTACCTCACGTGCAACCAAACGACGGCACCACTTTTTTACTTCTCCAGTCGCCACCTACCTTTCCTTCCTTTTTCCCTAATATTAATTTCAATAAATGAAAGCCCTTACGTTTGCTGCAATTTGACTTATTAAATTTTTATTCAATATTTATAATATTAATATCACAATTCTCTTGTTAATTTCCCAACTAATAAAAGCTAAAAAGGTCTGGAAAACGCTTTTAATTCGACTTTTTCAATAATAAATATTATATATATGGAAAATCCCCTTTTTATTTTGTTATTATCCTGGGCCACCCTGCCAAATGCCAGCGACTCCTTAATTTGCAACGTCCGTCCACAATTTGACCAATTACTAATCACCCTAATTTGGCTATCCAGAAACCACCCAAAACCCGGTTGATTTGGGTGGAAATTACTCTGTCTGGTAAGTTACGTTAAGTAAATCTTGTAACCAGTTAGATCGGATAACGGGTGGGGACGAGTTTAAAGGTGTCTGCGGGTACTAGATATGAAGTAACGTTGTATTAGACACAATATATCATCTATGTTTAATGGACATGACCTAGTTTCTCCTTCACTCATTCAGTTTTTCACTTCAACTCATCGATCAAGTAGTCCGTTGTCGTTCCCTGTCAAAACTTTTAATGCTATGAAAATCGTTGTTTCATCTTGAAAATCTCTTTGCAATTCAGATGCAAAGAGATTTTGGATTCATAGTCTCGTTGGGCGAGTACGAATAATACCCATTTAATAAATAGGTGAATAATGAATACGTGGCATCCGGACCAGCGAGCACCTACCTAATTTGAAAAGATAAATGGAAAATTAGTTTACCAAAACCAAAATAAATGGAAGAAATATTAAAAATAATGATTTTGAATATCTGAATAATATACAAAAATTGGTAGCCAAATTAATTATATTACACTTTAGTTTGAGAATAGATGGAAAATTTTGAACCGTTTTTTTTTTATTTTTTACTTTATTTTGTTTATATATGATTCAGTCTTCAGCCTTCTCCATCAAACAAACAAAGAAAATAAAAAGCAGAAAATAAAGAAGGGCTCTCTCTCAAACTCTCCGTCCATGGCTGCGTAGCTTAGTACTCCGCGGCCCTTATCCTACTCCGCCCTCTTCTCCTCTTCTCCGCCGGCGCAATTTAGCCCAACTGACATGCTAGCTGTTCTCCGTGCCCGACTCAAACCGTGGATTTCAACTTCTCTGGCCAATCATTTTCACGGCCACTCTCCGACGTACTATAGCCGCCTCCTCCACAGCTCTCCCTTCAATTCCTCTCCCGTCGCAGTCGTCGACCCCGTCGACGTCTCAAACTCCTGCCGCCTTGTTGACTCCCTATGGGAAATCCAGTTCTCAGCCTCCTCGACCAGCGTCCGCCCCTTGGTTGAGCCTCCCAGAGGTGAAGGCTCGTGGAACGTCGCGTGGGATGCACGTCCTGCGCGCTGGCTACATCGTCCGGACTTCATTTGGCTTCTGTTTGGTGCTTGTCATGCCCCGATGGAATTCTGGTTGGAGGCCAGCGCTATTGCGGCGGATGCTGCTGAGAGTGCGGCGGCTGCTGATCCGGAGGGAGTTGGAGGAGATGATGCTAGCCGAGCTGATTCCAGTTCCGAAGTCAAGAATGAGACCTCATCTGATTACAAGGTCACAGGTTAGGGTTGTTGCTTCTCACGAATGAAATTGCTATTGAGTTTTTAAATTGTTCTCGTTTATTGATCAGGGATTCATTTGCGAGAATTGACATTCTTAGCTTCATTTAATCATTGTGGTTTCTTCTGGAGGTGGTTGGATTTGATGTTGATTGATAGATACATTTAACTGAATCGGAATTGAATGCTACTGTTTTCCTTATAGGCTGGATTTTTAATTTGGGGAAATGGTGCAGGTGTGCTCGCTGATGGCCGATGTTTGTTCAGAGCACTAGCTCATGGTGATTGTCTGAGGAAGGGAAAAGAACCTCCTGACGGGGTTCTACAAAGAGAACTCGCTGATGAACTGAGAGCTCAAGTAGAATGCTTTTTTTTTTTCCCCTGGTTTTACAGTAGAAATGCTCCTTTCTCAGTCATAACTCATAACACCTCTTAATCGTTTCTAATCTCTTGCTTCTTTCGTAATTGAATCTTCCCTTCCGTAGGTAGCAGATGAGCTTTTGAAGAGGCGGAAAGAAGTTGAGGGGTAAGGTTTTGTTAGTGCTAGAAGCTCTTTAGGTTGCTTCATTGATAGTTCTATCATCTATGCATCAGCTTGTACTTGTGATGCTGGTTTTGATTTCTTATTCACATCAGCTTCTTGAATTGTCTATTTCTTTAATGTGTTTCAGTTTCATAGAAGAAGATCTCGATACATACATCGACCGAATGCAAAAGCCTTATGTATGGGGCGGAGAGCCTGAATTGCTGATGGCCTCTCATATTCTGAAGTACGTTTTCTTTTTAATTCCTTATTAGCTTAGTCGATTCTTCATAGCGATACCGATGGTACCATCAGCATCAAAGAATTCTGCAAACCATTTTGATTGAGCATCTAGTGTAATAGGTAGAATTACAGGGATATCCAGTACTTGACAGACACGATGTAGTTGAAGTAGTCGTGCTGAATGCCGAATATGCGGTTCTGAAGCATCAAAGATGTTGGATGACATCACTACCAACTGGATTTTTCAACTGATTCCATCAATGTTAGCGTAGATACCATACGCACATTGGTTGCAGCAATTGGTCTCGTATGTTGATTTCAAATTCCAGGTTTTCTAATCTGTGTTTTCTGATCATGACATCTGCTGCAATTTTCTTTGCTCTCAGGACTGTGATTTCAGTCTTCATGATGGACCGGACATCTGAGGATCTGAAGAGCGTAGCAAGCTATGGTGAAGAGTATGCGAAAGACGGAGAGAACCCCATTAACGTGCTGTTTCATGGATATGGTCACTATGACTTATTGGAGGGGTTAAACAAGAGGTACCAGAAGGTCAAGGCGTAAAGTTTGCCGGTGGTTCATATGATTACTGACCGCATTCAGTCTCAATTCGATCCAAATATTAATCCAGTCTTTCAGCTTTTTTTCCTTCTGTCTTTATGAAGTTTAGCAATAGGCAGCTTGTTAAGAGTTCCATAGGTGCAGGGTTGCTGGGAAACCTGCAGATTTGATTTGAGTAGACAGTGTCTGCAATTTCTGGGGAATCCATAGATATCTCATTCTTCCATTGAGTGAGTCTGAGTTGGTTCAGCTTGTATACTTGAACAGGTAGAAGATTCAAACCTGACAAAAATTTATAGAGGAGAAAGAAAAGTCTGTAGTGATTAAGGAAATCTTTGTTAGATATGTCTGTATCCTCCTTTCAGGCCTGTATACAGTTCAGTTGAGAAGCAAAATAAAACAGTGTTGAAGCTGAGGTTTAAATTGAATTGCTGTGCATTTGTTCTTCAGCGTTCATGCTGTTATTATTCCTGATGATAGCTCAGCAAGTTCCTGACTTGTTTTCTTAACCTCTATCCTTGACATTTTTCGTATCCGTGTCCACAATCTACGTGTTTATCTTGCGAATCCGAGCTAAATGCCGAGAATCTTTTGCACCGGTGGATCGTGTTTGTGATACTCTATCATTTATAAAAACAGAATCTATGAAGTGCATTCAAATTGAATGCATTTTCAAAGATTCGTTATAATCGTGTTTACGTAAGGAATCGGACGTGATTTTGTTTCTTTCATGATAGGAAATGATTTTAATGTGATATATAAATGGTAGTATTGCCTTAACCCCAACATGTCCTTCTCTACCCCAGCGTCTCCTTATTTTTGTTTGTCTTTTAGCTTCTAAAACAGTTTACGATTTATGGTTCTCCTTTTTCGATGAGTCTCTCGACAAAGTAAAATGGAAACGTTCTCTCATAAAGACATTAGAAATAAGCTAGATGCCATAAATTTCTTGATAGCCACCAATAGAGGTTGGACAAACTTTAACGCATATGGTTCAATAATTCACATTCCGCCGTTTACAATGGTAGGAAGTATCGTTCAGAGGGGGTGATTGTCGTTTTATCAAACCATTTGTTGGACACCTAGGATATTCGTTGTTTAGTAGATTAGGACATCTTACGTGTCTCTTGCCCTCGTGCATTATTCACATACATCACAATGATAACTTTACACCTGATTTTCTGGTTAATAACTCATCCCAACCCTTGATCCCTCAACGACCAAGATCGACTAGCAGCCAGGTCTTCATCCGGCATCTAACACGTGGCGACTCGACCTGAACCCCAAAAGCTATAAATAGTCTCTAACCACAACATTCATGGGACAAGACATCGTCACCATACCCCACTAAACCCCCTCATGACGTAAGCTCTATAACTAATACACCCTAGACCCCTAAACGCCTCCGGGAAACCCCCAATACTTCTCTGTCTCCCACATATACATATCTGAGACGCTTACCCCTTATAATCACCCCTCTTACTACTCTTTTTACGACGTGCGAGGTACAACATGAAGCCAAGCCACAACAAATCCTTCCTCAGTACACCACAACTCGATCTTCCAAGTCGAACTATCTCATTAGACCACCCGACGGCTGAAACACAATAAAAAAATGGGGATGAAAAGTTCATTCTTACATCCAAGGCTGCACACTTGATCAACATTATCATTCTGGTCCTTCCGTCAAGAAATACTTCCAACGCCGTTATCTAACCAATAATTTCTTTTCCGTTGGAGGATTGGGGGAAGTCTTTTATTTTATTAATTAAATTCCCAAAAATATAAAATAAATAATACAAGTTAGCTCACAGTTCCAACTATGCAAATCTTTAATTCACTCGTTTTCTGGGTTCTCTATCATCCACCATACTTTGCCAAGCTTTCACCTTTCCGCCTCTCTCCATGTGGGTTGTAGCAATCCTTCTCTTCTCTTCTCTTCTCTTCTTCATCTTTCCTAGCAGCTTCCTTCACTCTCTCTCTAGATTCCTCTCTGCAATTTCTCTCTCTAAGATCTTCCAATTCTGCCCCAATTTCTGAGTTCCCTTTTCATGTGATCCGTAAGTTTCTCTTTCTTTCCCCTTTCCTAAGCTTTGGTTCCCGCCATGTCTGTCATTGACTATTGTTGTGCCTGTGTTTTGTTAAATTTGTTGTGATGGGTTGGTTTTGCTCTGATGGTTAATGCAGTGCTCTTTCGCTGTGATTTGTTGGGTAGCAGAAAATATTCTCTCTTTCTCGATTCAATTTTGTTTTTGTGTGATTCCTATTCCTCTTGTTGCCTTCCTTTTGCTGTCTAGTGTTTTGGATTCTTTTTGATTCTTTTGTTGGTTGGTTGAGTAAAGATGGCGGATTGGCGGCACTTTCTTCTTTCATTACGAGGGTTACCTAATCCCTAACGATGTGTAATTGACTAAATTAAAGCTATTGGAATTGCAGATTTCTGAATGTTTAGATCATGCTCTTGGATTTTCTGTTAGAAGTAATGAGAATTCTCGAATTAGGCAATTAGGGGTTTCAGTGGTATTGTGAAAAAGGTGATCCCTTTTTAGGTTGATAACAGCTAGGGTTGATGTTGTCTGCATCATATTGACTTTTCTGGTTCTGCTTTTGGTTAAAGTTAGTTTGTAATCTTGTATCTTCCTGTGAATTTCTCAGGTTTTCAGTGGGTAAGAGATGGTGGCTGAATCATGGTTTCGCAACCTGTGGAAGTTCCCTCGTAAGCATGATTCGGGTCATGATAAAGCTCCTCTTGGTGTTCTAGCATTGGAAATTTCGAGCTTGATGTCCAAGGTAGTTTATCTATGGCATGCTTTGAGTGATAAGCAGGTTTCCAGGTTGAGAGATGAGATCAACAATTATGCAGGGATTAAGAAGCTTGTCTCTGAGGATGACGATTTTGTCGTTAGGTTGATATGTGCTGAGATGATGGAGAGTGTGGTACATGTGGCCAAGTCTGTGGCCAGGTTAGGGAAGAAGTGCAGTGATCCTACTCTTAAGAGCTTTGAGACTGCCTTTCACGAGCTGGTAAAGATTGGTGTCGATCAGTATGGATGGGAGTTTTCGCTGAAGAAAATGGATAAGAAGGTTAAGAAGATGGAGCGGTTCATTTCGATCAACGGTAGCTTGTATCAGGAGATGGAGTTGCTTGTGGATCTTGAACAGACCGTTAGGAGAATGAAGTGCAGTGAACCGATTCCGGACTGCTTTCCCGAGTATCACAAGAAGCTTCTATGGAAGCAACACGAAGTGAAAGGTCTGAGAGAGATGTCACTCTGGAATAGGAATTATGATTATGCAGTTGGCCTTCTAGCAAGATCACTATTCACAATATTCGGCAGAATTAATCATGTTTTTGGTTTCAATCCGATGATGGTTGATTCAGGAGATTCACGAATGCGAGATTCTGATTACATTTATCGCAGTCAGTCAGTTTCAACGATATTGCAGCCCTCGGTTGCTCAATCTGAAACTAGAAGCATCCCAAGATACTCTTCTGGTCCGCTTGGCATGTATACTGGAAAATCTGGTCCGATATCGATGTCTAGTAAGAGAAATGATTTCTACTCGGGTCCTATAGGCAGTGGTGGTGGTGGCGGCTTGTCTGCAAAGTTTCCTGTTCCTGGCTTGGGAAAGAAGAAGAGTCACAAATTCTTTTCAGGTCCCCTTGGAAAGCCTACTTCAAAGTCCGAAAACAGCAAATTCAGCAAGATTTGGCACACTTCTCGCTCGAAACAAAGCCGATCGACTCAAGTTGGCCCTTTCAAAGGATGCACAAACAATTCACCTGCTGTCAATAGCAACATTCTGGATCTTTATTCTGGACTTCTTGATGAAGCTGCAAGGGAAAGTAATGGTGAACAGCCCCACCATGCCTGTAGCTTGGCAGCTTCCACAGGTCAATCGATATTCGGCACTAAGTTTGTAGTTGCTCTCCCTGAAACCCTTGGTGCCACTGCTTTAGCCCTCCACTATGCAAATGTCATCATCGTTTATGAGAAGCTGGCTGCCTCTCCTCATTTGATTAGCCATGATGCTCGGGACGACTTGTACAGTATGCTACCTGCAAGTGTGAGGAATACCCTAAGGCAGAAGTTAAAGCCATATGCCAAGAGCCTGGCCTCGTCTGTCTATGATAATGCACTCGCAAGAGAGTGGAACGAGGCAATAGCTTCGATATTGGAGTGGCTTTCCCCTCTGGCTCATAACATGATTAGATGGCAGTCTGATAGAAGCTTCGAGCAGCAGAACTTTGTTTCGAGGACGAATGTTTACCTGGTACAAACCCTTTTCTATGCTAACCAAGAAAAGACAGAAGCCACAATCACTGAGCTTCTCGTTGGTCTGAATTACCTGTGGAGATCTAGTCACGAACCTGACGCAAAACCCATCCCTAGGGAGTGTACTACTGGCAGGACATTCGATGAGTGTGTGGAGCTCGACGAGTAGCAGCAGGCCTTTTCATACTTGTACGGTAAATCATCGCCAGCTTTAACCTGGTACCTCGCGACTGTTGCTGCACGGGCAGGGGGGCAGCTCCATCCTGGCTCGTGTAAGTACGCTGCAAGGGTCTCATTACTCTGCTTAGATCTCAAAGGTCACATTCCTAGCAAGTTTTGAAAAGCTTGGATCTTTCTGCTGCAGTTTTACAGCAAGAATGCATATCTATCAATATAAAACTGTAAATGTACAAACCATAAAGGGTTTTATCTTGGATTCATGATTCATGTATAGATAGATGAACTCTTCGAGTGTAACAGTGAGATGTTTTTGGTGCTGTGATTTCAGCTAACTTGGGTAGTAAGGCTTTTATTGTACTTGTGGGGAGAGTTGACCTTCCATCTCATGACAGCAACATCTTTCGTATGGGGTTGGTTAATCATAAGTAGGCCATATGTGTTTTGGTCAAACTTGCAATTATTCTTATACAAATAGGTACGTAATTATTTTGTTTGCTTGCAGTTCAAGTAACAGAGTTGGTAATGAATTAGTTGTATACATGTTCATGGTCCCAAAGGCAGCTGATTCCCATCCAACCATTTCCAGGGGTTGGAAACTTCCAACCTTCATCTCAACCATTAGATCACCCTTTGACTCTTTGACCAATCCAATGGTCTAGATTGTTAGGGGTATTTAGGACTTTACACATATAATTTAATTATTATATTATATTTAAAATAAATAATTTAATTTACAGTGCTGCTGTTGGCACTCTGGCGGCCGGCGACTTTTCCGGCGAGAAATTTTTTTTTAAATTAAAAAAAAATTATTTTTATTTCCTTTAAAAAACTAATTAACACTTTTTTGTTGTTAACTAGTTAACACTTTTTTGCTGTTAACTAGTTAACAGTGTTTTTTTAACTGATAACAAGTTAACATGGTTTTTACCTGATAACTAGTTAACATCGTTTTTTGTTTGATAACTAGTTAACATCATGATTTAGATAATTAGTTAACAAAAAATTTAGTTGATTACTAGCTAACACATTTTTTTGCTGTTAACTAGTTAACAGTGTTTTTTTAATTGATAACTAGTTAACATGATTTTTATCTGATAACTAGTTAACAACGTTTTTTGTTTGATAACTTGTTAACATATTTTAACCTGATAACTAGTTAACGAATAATCATATAATCAAAATTTTAATGAGATTTTTTGTTAACAAGTTAACCAACCGAGTTAACTAGTTATCAAGTTGTTAACTAGTTAACCAACCGACTTAACTAGTTAACTTATCAAGTTGTTAACTAGTTAACTAATCGAGTTAACTTGTTAACAAAATTTTTACTCGATAACAGTTATTTTTGTTAACTAGTTATCTAAGAAAACTAGTTTACAAGATTTTTAGTTGATAACTAGTTATCAAAATAAGTTAACTAGATAACTTATCGAGTTAACTAGTTAACATCATGATTAAAATAACTAGTTAACATTTTTAAGATGATAACTAGTTACCAAAATTAGTTAACTTATCGAATTAACTAGTTAACATCGTGATCAGATTACTAGTAAACGTGTTGTTAATTAGTTAACTATATATAGTTAACTAGTTAACATTATGAATAAAATAACTAGTTAACACTGATTTTAAGATGATAACTAGTTATCGAAATTAGTTAACTAGTTAACCAATTGAGTTAACATCATGATTTAGATAACTAGTTAACCATTTATTTAAGATAATAACTAGTTTTTAAAAGATTACTATCATGATTGGATAATTATTTATCTAGTTATTTTTGATTAACTAGTTAATTTATCGAGTTTAACTAGTTAACATCATGTTTTGACAACTAGTTAACGAGGTTATTTAGTTGATAACTAGTTATCAAAACTACTTAACTAACTATACCGGGTAGTTTACACGTTATTCGACAACCAATTTATTTAGTAAGATTATTTCAACAACGTCAATAACATAAAAACAGTGACTAAAATGTAATTATTAATACTACACAATCAAACTATTTATAGCTTAAAATGCAGTGACTAAACTGTAATTCTTTATAATTATTAAATAAATATTTTTGCATCGTCTTCAACCTTGAGCAGTTGAGCTCCAGCTCCGCTGCTTTATCTTCGGCCGCCAATGCTCCTCCGACTCTTCTCCGTTTCTAGCGCCGTTGCTTTGAACCCATCGCTCTCCAATCCCGATGGTGCTCCGCTGCTTTCTTCAACTGCCGATGCTCCACCGCTCCTCGGATCACTTGTTGGACTGCGGCCAGCTGGGAAGACATCGGGAAAGAGAACTCTACTGGGCAAGTTTCCGGTGGGGTTTTTACGATTTGATTTGCAGCGACCACGCCCACGGCGGAGGCCCTCGAAAATTAGAAAAATGAATTGATTTGCAGCTGCGCGACGAAGACTTTTAATCGGAAACTGTCGACTCCTTTTCGGCTGACCATTGTTAAGCGTTCTGTGTGTATGCCTTGAGAAGATAACGGATATGCGGGAGGGAGGGAGGAAGACGATGATGTTACGGCGGGGGCTTTGAAAAAATTAAGGGTTATTATTTTTAAAATACTCCAACTTTCGCGAATTCCTTTTGATATGCTCAAACTTTAAGAAACCTCAAATCTATCCCACTTTTGAAATAGTTAACGCCGTTAGTCCTTGTTTGTAAACTTTTAAACATTTTGAACCAAGTGGCTAACGGGATTAACTTGTAAGTTTTTTGTCTTCTAAAATCAGTAACCCAGGTTTTCCCAAGTTTCATTTTGGATCCTAGTCATTCCATCCTTTACAAATCCTCCCCAACCTCCTCCCCTGTCCATACCACTATCGCCGGCGACCTTCCGCCGGCGCCGCCCAATTCCTCGAGAAGCAATTCAACATCCTCAAGCTCTGGGAACTTCCACCAAACACCACCGCCACCCAATTCCTCCAACAACACAAGCAGCCAATCCGCGCTGTGGCCTCCGACGGCGGCACGGGACTCCCCCCTGAGCTGATGGTCGCGCTTCCCAAGCTGGAGATCGTTTCCAGCTTCAGCGTCGAGATGGACAAGATTGACTTGGTTAAGTGTAAGGAGACAGGAATCAGAGTCACCAACACCCCCGACGTTCTCACTGACGAGGTCGCCGACTTGGCGATCGGGTTGATTCTCTCCGTGTTGAGGAATTTGCCGGCCAGCGATAGGTACGTGAGGAATGGACTGTGGGCTAAAGGCGACTTCAAGTTGGGAACTAAGGTTCGACATTTTTCCTTAGCTTCTTCCCCAATTTCATTTCTTTGGCTTTGATTAGGGATTTTGACTGATGTTTGACCCTTTTGATCTGCAGTTTTCAGGCAAATCAGTGGGGATAATAGGCCTAGGCAGGATCGGCCAAGCAATAGCCAAAAGAGCCGAGGCATTCGGCTGCAAAATCAGCTACCACTCAAGAACATCAAAGCCAGACTTCACCAACTACACCTACTTCCCCACCATTGTTGACCTAGCAGCTAACTCCCAGATCCTCGCTGCAACCGATCAAACTCGCTGCATCGTCAACCGAGTGGTCATCGATGCGCTAGGCCCTCGCGGTGTGCTTGTCAACATTGCACGAGGTGCGATAGTTGATGAGCCAGAGCTTGTGTCTGCTTTGGTGGAAGGTAGGCTGGGTGGTGCGGGGCTCGACGTGTTTGAGAACGAGCCGAATGTGCCTGAGAAGCTGATGGAGCTTGAGAACGTTGTGATGTTGCCTTATGTTGGGAGTGGGACCGAGGAGACGAGGAAGGCCATGGCTGACCTTGTTGTTGGGAACTTGGTGGCTCATTTTTAGGGAAGAGAGCTGTTGACTTATGTGGTTTGATTGACTTTTGGGAGAGCCGCAGGCGATGGTGGTATGTACAGGGGAGGAGGTTGGGGAGGATTTGTAAAGGATGGAATGACCAGGTCCAAAATGAAACTTGGGAAAACCTGGGTTATTGATTTTAGAAGACAAAAAACTTACAAGTTAATCCCGTTAGCCACTTAGTTCAAAATGTTTAAAAGTTTACAAACAAGGACTAACGGCGTTAACTATTTCGAAAAATGGGATAGATTTGGGGTTTCTTAAAGTTTGAGCATATTAAAAGAAATTCGTGAAAGTTGGAGTATTTTAAAAATAATAACCCAAAAATATTAAACAGGAGATAGGATTTACAATTTTGTCGAAATACCAAAATTACCCCTGGTTGGATCGGTCCAACCCAGAAGGGTTGGACGTGGATCCGATGCCGTCCCAAAGAGGGTGACTATTATTACCAAAGTTTTTTTCACACCTGTATTTTAATTTATCTAATGAATTTATTTCTTTAATCAAAAAATTTGTTAAAAAATGAGTTTTTTTTTTGTTTTTTTTATGAAGAAATTTTTTGTTATGAAGGAGTTTTTTTTTTTACAATAAAATTGCTCTTCGCAGTACAAAACATGTGATCGTGAATGATTACAAAAGCAACTACGATTACTCGAGCTGAACTCATGGGAATTATCACAGGAATGAAGTGAGCTTGGCAACGGGGAATTTGGGACCTTGAGGTGCAAACTGACTCAAGGAGTGCTATTTCAATCCTCTCTTAGACCGCCCAAATGGATCATCAACATGCATCGTTATGCAGTACAAAAGGTTGATAGAGAGAAACTGGACAGTTACTCTTAAACACATATTTAGAGAGGCAAATCACTTTGCGGATGCTATGGCAAATAGAGGGCACAATGTCGATCTGGGAATGCACACAATTGCTTGTGATGATGACCGGGAGGTCGGATACTGGGAACGTTATGACCTCTTAGGAGGGATGGAGACGAGTCGAGTTACTGTGTAATTTCTTTTACTTATCTTTCCAATAAAAAAAAGCAACTACAATAATAAATTGCATTGGAGAAATTATGAGCTAATGAATTTGTTGATTATTACTACATGCATCTTCTGCTTTAATTGCATTGTTTGTCTCTTCACTAATTTCTTCTTTCAACTCGTTATTTTTAGATGTTGTGTTATCTTATCCAAAAATATATAGACACTTCCTATATTGACCCACAAATTGGCAAGCCCACCAATACTTGGGCCGTGAAAAGCATTAACCAGCCCAAAACCACAGGTGGGGCCCACATAAACCGTCTACAAATTAAAAAAAAAAATTTACAGAAAACGAGAAATTGTGCTTTGCCCGCTCGGGAACACACGGAAGGACTCAATACTCAATTTCCGTCGTCGTCTTCATCTTTCCCGCCGGTGAGAAAAAAGAATTAGGCCACCGGAGATTCACGCACAGATAAACTACTCTGGTGTTCTTCTAATGACTACGCATATACCAAAGAAGAAGAATCTTCGATTATTTTACACAACAGGTCGTCCGAAGACGAAGAAGAAGAATGGCTACAGAACCATTATTCTAGCTACAGAAGCACGATCGGGAGAGGGAGCATGCTTCTTCAAATTATCAGAGTCAAATTAGGGGTTTCTCACATATCATTCAATCAATCCATCATTCATTTCCCTTATCTGGGAGAACACAGATGCAGGATATTTACAACACAACATACCACTTTAGTTTTTATATAAATGAAGTTACTGTAGGATGATGATGATGATGATGACGTTATTGACTGATACCTCCTGCTTGATCAATTAGAGTCCCGACTTGATCACCGCACAGTGCTCTTGATATATTCCCAGGCTCCAGCATATTGAACACCACCACTACCACAAATCAAACCAACGCAAGGAGAATTCAGATTCGATGAACAGACGCAAGCTACGAATCGAGTGGATAATGAGAATGTGATTATGATGATGTACCTGGGATTCCATTCTCTTCGCAGTAGGTAATCGCCATCATGTCCATGGAGGTAGCGCCGCCAGAGACCACTTCTCTGAACGATATATGATCCAGTATTATGTTGCTGTTACTGGTTTGCCAATCGTAGATGCCGTTTATGTTTGTGCCTTTCAGAAGAGCATCTGCATTGACTGAACCAGAAAACATAAAAACATGAGAGTTTTTCAGATACTTTTTGGGATGGAGATGTGATGCTAAGAGAGGAAGACAAGGAGCAGAAAAGGGGCAATTACGTTCAGAAGCTCTCAGAGCTGCTGCTGTGTCTGTTGTAAACAAAGGGTTTCCAGCTCCGGCACCGACACCACCAAATATGACGACTCTCCCTTTCTCAAGATGTCGAATAGCTCGTAGCCTGCTGTAAGGCTCGGCCAACTCTGGCATTGAAAATGCACTTTGTACGCGAGCCTGGATGCCGTGCTTCTCTAGAGCTGATTGCAGTAATACAGAATTCATGACTGTTCCCATCATGCTGATGTGATAGAGTGAAGTGGTCAGACAACTAGAGTTTAGAACAGTTAAACCAACCAGATCAAAAAAATAATCACAAGATTCTTTCTTATGTGGGCAAGCATCACAAAAAATTGTTTGAAGTCAATGGAATAAATAATAGACTGTGAGGCAAAGAATGAAGAGCCAGAGAGGCGCCAGGAGCTGCTGTCCTGCGCCTCAAATTCTTACCCAATCTGGTATGCTGTAGGTCTGTCCAAGCCAGTTGCAGATATCCAAGAATCTCCACAAAAGAAGTTTCGAGCACCAACAACAATAGCCACCTGAAGATGCATAATGAATAACCGCTACGATTAAAGATGGTAGTAGAAAAACAACAAAGACGAGAGAAGAACCAAAGCAACACCTCAAGTCCAAGGCGACAAACTGCTGCTACTTCTGTTGCTATCTGCATTGCAACCTGGTTATGCAAGAAAAAAAGAACAAGGTTTCAGCTTCCAATACTGGAGAAAGAACTTAATACGACCCATTTACAGAGCCAGCATTTCATAATGAAACTCACACACCTTTGGATCAATGTTTTGAGTGTTACCAGCCAGAGCAGCACCGCTGATTTTAAACACAACTCTTCTCCATTTCAAGGTCGGCTCTGATGACTTGGTAGATCTCAAGTTGCTAGTAAAGGCAGCAGCTGCAGCACTGCTCCTGGTGTACCTGAGCAGGAAAAATCAGCTATCTTGTCAGTCAATTGTCCAAACTGCAACCTGCAATGCAATGTATAGACATTACTAAATGACTTGATTACCTTTTAGCTATCCCCAAAACGATGGAAGGCTCATTTCCAGTAGCAGTATCAGCAGAAGGCTCACTCTCCACCAGCTGAATAGCTCCATTGCCTCCATTGCCGCCACTAGCTGAAACTGCCTTAGAGCCTCCAGAGGAAGAATGTCCAATAATGGCCTCAATCTGCTTAAACCAATGCCAATTGCTCCCACCACCGCCGTTGCTGTTAATCCTCTGAACCTCCACCTTATACCTCTTCTTCAAGTTATCGATCTTGTTCTTACACTGCTCCACGCTCTTCCTGCTATTAGGCCCTCCCCTCTCATTCACCGTCTCCGCAACCACCTCCCAGTCCCTGCCGCGGAGGTTCCCCCGGCTCAGCTGGCTGTATTTCTCCATGTACGCGTCCAGGAGACACGAGATCGCCGAATCGCTCCATTCCTCCCTGTCCTTGCGATAATCCGTCCGGTAATCGGTATTCGGAGTCGATTCCGGCTCCGCGCTCTTCCCGTTCGATCTCTGCCTCTTGTTGTTGCTGTAGTACTGCTGCGACTGGGACTGCGACGGCGTCGGCTGCGGTTCGTTCTGGTCGTGGCTGCGTTTCGACGACGGCGTCGCCGGAGCGGCGGATCCGGATTTGTCCTGGTCGGAGTCGGGGTAAGTAGGGTAGTAGTCTCCACCGCCTTGAGCGGACTCAGAGTCGGGTTCGACGACGGCCGGGATGTGAGGAGGCGGCGGAGCGTGGGGATCGTCGATTAACGGGAAATCGTCGGTGGCCATAGGGGAATTTTTTTGTAGGGCTTGAAGAGAGACGGAGATGACGACGTTAGGGTTAAGGGTGACGGCGGAAAGGGGGGTTGGATCTGTGACGGAGTGAGCAACGTTGGAGGTGGTCGTTAAAATTAGGAGATAATAATAAGGCAATTGCCAGTTACAGAAACTCACGGGGAAGTAACGGATCCGGTTAAAAAAAGAGACGAAAACGGAACTCTTATGGAAATATGTGCCTCGTATTTTGTTTTGCGTTGCTTTTGACGCCCCTTTACTTTTCGTGTTTTTCTGAAATGGTTCATAACTTCTCATTTACTACAATCTCTACCTAATTCTAACTCTACCCCATTAGCTAATTAATCAATGCCCCTTCTACTACAACTCTATTTGGCCATTAAAAACCACAATGGGATTAAATCAGCCAACAACTATACTTGGCAACGGGTGAGATATCACATATTTACTACCCATCCGTTTATTAAACGGGTACTACTTGTACCTGCCCAACGATACTAAACGGGTACAAAATCAAAATCATCACTGTCCTAGAATGGATATTGCTACCCATCGGGTGAACTCCAAATCTCTCTACATCTGGATTACAAAGAGTTTTTCAAGATAGAGCTATGATTTTTAGAGCATTAGAGTTTTGAGAGGGAACGATAGACTGCTTGATCGATGAGTTGAAATGAAGAACTTAACGATTGAAGGAGAAATTGGGTTTTATTGCTAATACAACGCCTTTTCATATCGGGTAGCCATCAGGTTGGGTATGGAGCGGATACCTTCAACCCTGTCCCCCCATGTTACCCGCTCTAACTAGGTAGTGGGTTTGTCCATACCCGATCAACGGGTAATCTCCACCCAAATCAACCAAATTTCGGGGTGGGTAGCCGATTTCCGGATTCCAGTACCATTTCAAAACCAGGAAGAAGCCAGCAGTACAGTAAAATCTCCACCTTTCCAAGTAAAGTTTGTGGCTTTTGTATTATAGCTTAAGCATGTGATAAGGTCATTAACAAGTGAAACTTCTATGAATACAATCAGAACTCCAGTTAAACCAGAATAAGGGAGTTTTCCACTTGCAGCAAACTGCATCAGCTATGAAATCAGTCATCCCCTTCTGTAGGTGACAGGTACTCTGGAGACCGATTCTCTGCATCGTTTGATGAAGACGATGATGATCCCTTTTTCGCCCTCTCTTTCCTCTCGTTCCATCTTGCCCATACCCACTTCAGAATCATGAACCCTCCAATTGCGTACACCTGCAGAGTAATCGGTATTTGCCAAAAGCAGTGTGTTTTGAATGAGGCTCAGGACGGCATGAAACTGAAGACCAATTAACTCAAAATTTGACAGAAACATTAGGCAATTCCTCAGGTTCCAAGTTAATTCATCAAGAATGACACCAAAGCTACGAAATGAAGAAACCGTAACATTAGTCTCTGTCTACTGCTGTAATAACTTTCATCAATATGCCAACATCTTGTGGAGTATATCCAAAACACATGTCCTAGATGTCCTAAATTCGATTAGAATGCTGAAGGCCAGAAGCATTACTATACTCAAACACGCAAGAGTTTGCATGTCATGTCGTAAATATGAAGACAGAAATAAACATCTTACAGCATCAACAGCAGATAAGAGACACGAGAAGAACAAACTTAAAGAATGTAGGATCTCAGAATGAGCTGTAAGCTTAAGACTGAGGCCGGAGTACGCTTTGATAGCATCGCTATGGCAACTACTTGGGAGGTTTGACTTCAACCTACAAGGTTCTTGTTTCACTCTAGAACAGGCAACCGGACCATCAATCCAGTCCATCCTACATTTCTAGCATAACCTCAGTAGGTTCAATACAAGCACTTCACTTCCTGCATCACAATTTGCATAACATACCTTCAACCCTGTAATTTAAACTCGGATACCATTCCTAAATGATTTAAGGGCCAACAATCTGGTTCATTTTACCAAAACCTATCATCAAAGATACATCACTCAAGCATGAATGTGAATGAACAAGTCTTGTTTTCACCCATTCAGGAATCAGAAGACAAGATTGCAATCTTCAATATCAGCAAGCTAATAAGAAGGCTGAGAAACCCCAGGCATGAAAAAACTAGGTAAGAAACTTGAAGTCAAACAATCAATTCCAACTTAATTTGACCTCCACAATTAGCTGAAAACCCCAGAAACCGAAACCAACGAAGCTTCAATCTTTCAATCTTCCAATCAACAGCAGAAAAAAGGTAAAGAGCTGTGAAAACAAACAGACCTGCCAGATAACAACAGGGTTGTGAGTTTTGCCGGAGGTGACTTCAGCCTCAGCTTCAATCGGAGGAGGAACAACTGAAGGGGGATTTGGAAACCTCACGACTGTAGGTTTAGGGGGTTGACTTTCTTTCACAGTTTCACCAACTACATCGGGTTTGGGGAGCTGAGTAGACGGAGGAGGAGTACCTGGTCGTTTATCGAAAGGGTTAGGGAAGTTGAAGTTGGTAAGGAAGGAGAAGGGTCCATTATTGTTCTCCCTGGATTCTGCTTGTTCTTTCCCTGTCGCCACTATGCTTCCGTTCTTGTCCGCCATTGTTGGGTGAGAATCAAGAGAAAGTTGCAGAATTGCAATTTTGCTATGGCTCTAAGCGGTCCGGCTATCCATCTGAGAGGGCCTCCTTTCAGATGGATCTGAGACGCGCGTAGCCGTCCGATCGTGAGACGCGCAATCCTACGGTTGGAATTAATATGAACAGCCGGAGGGGCATAATGGTCACATAACCCCTGACAGTTTCTTATGCAGTGGGACCATGGCGTCAGTTGTGTCAATCAGCGCCAGCTTCCAAAGGAAGCCAAATAATCACTTTTCACTCACCACTCTCCTTGCAACTTCTCTCTCTCCTTTTTCTCTTTCTCAGCCATAGAAGGAGCTCCATTTTCTCTTTCTTCAGCCATGGAAGGAGCTTCATAGCTCCTTTGCAGCTCCGAAAAGCTTCGTTGTAAATCCATCATAACAAATATAATTCATCCGAAATGGTTATTGTGATCGACTGTTCTTACGATGAAGGTGTGGAATGTGGAAATAGGAGCTACGATGAAGACCATGGTGGCCATGCAGGGGAACCTATTGTGCTCGACGAAGATAATGATAATGAAAGGGAACCCATGGTGCTCGACGAAGAGAATGAAAAGGAACCCATTGTGCTCGACGATGAGAATGAAGTGCATAATGCTAATGGTAATATGACTTCAAAGGTTCTAGGGTTTGTAGGAACCCATTGTAGGAACATTTCCTTTTTTGTATATACTAGGTTTACGTATTTACTCCTAGAACATGGAAGCTTTAAATGTGTTAAGGGTTTAGCTTTTAATGCTTGCTGTTGTATTTATGAATCTTGTATTTCGTGGCTTTCTGTCTTAATTCGAAATCATGGTGAACGTGTTCATACACAGAAAGTTCTTGACCCATGCATACATATAATTTTTGCATATCAGTCGCATAACAGCATACCCTGTTAACGATGTATAATTGTGTCATAACAGTTGTGAGAACACAGTCTGCGTATGTATAGCATAACATGTTTGTAAGTAGTTAACCTTTGACTCCTGAATAACAATTCCTTGTCATTAGGGTGATGGCATACAGTCAATGTAACACAGACATAAGATGTTAGTAAAGTACTTCAATTCCAGTCGTGCATAACATCTACGTAACGAAGGCATGACACATATGTACCTCTAATATATTTACGTGACAGGTGGCGAGGTAGATAGAGGATTAGTGGGACCGGAGAATGAGGACGTGTGGCGGGATTTGAGGTTTGATAATCTTGACGATTGCCAGAGATTTTACGCAGATTACGGTAGACGTATGTTGTTCGACACACGAATATCTTACCGATCTACTTCTGGGAGGAAGGGAGACGACAGTGGGAAGTTGTGGTACATTTCATATGCGTGCAACAAGAGTAAATGGAAGAAGGACAGCAAGCTGAAACCTAAGGCTCAAATAGGGCCTGCAATCATGGATCCCGATCTTGTCCCGGAGCCGGAACGACTCAGACCCGAAACTCAGATTGGATGTCCGGCAGAAATTCGTATGAAGTACGACGAGTACGAAGACAAATACAAGATTTATAAATGGGTAGCGGACCATAACCATGAATTTAACAATGAAGAGTTGAGGCCCATGATGAAGTCAAGCAGGAAGATGCATACTGCAACTGGAGCAATGGCTCAAGTTAACAAGAACGCTGGAATACCTCTTAGGTCATCTTGGGATGTATTGTGTGGACATCTTGGCGGGGAAGCTAATGTCGGGTATACAAAGGTAGATCTGAAGAACTTTTTAGGCAAGATCCGGCAGAGGCAGATGATGTACGGCGAGGAAACCGCAACCAATGAGTACTTTCGTGGAAAAAAGGAGTATGGCCCTGGTTTCTATTATAACGTTGAAGTTGATGCGAGGGAGGACATGGCAAACATATTTTGGGCCGACCAGCAAATGCAGGACGACTACGCTGCTTTCGGTGACTCGATCACCTTCGACACAACATACCGCACGAACAGAAACTGCAGGCCTTTAGGTGAGCCCAAAAATTTGTTAATAATTATTGCATAACATTCTCGTACAACGTTCATAACAAATGCCCAAAAATTTGATCATAATTATAGCATAACATGCTCGTACGACGTTCATAGCATATCCCTCCCTACATTTGAGAAAAACTGAACGACCCCATTACGTGTACAGATGGACTACAAAATAACAACGAATTTCCTTTCTTTGCAGCTCTGTTCGTAGGGTTCAATCATCACCATCAGGGTGTTGTATTCGGCGCATGTCTAATGTTCGACGAGACGATCGAGTCATTCCAATGGCTATTTCGTACTTTCCTCCACTGCATGCAAAGGGCACCGGATACTATATTTACTGACCAGGACGCGGCTATGGCTGCAGCATTGAAGACGGAGATGCCAGATACTTTTCATGGATTATGCACGTTCCATATCCTCCAGAATGCTAGGAGAAACCTTGGTTCAACTGTGTGAACTCAGGACTTCGTGCGCAATCTACTGCTGTTGTTCTACAACATCGACACGGAAAGTGACTTTGATTGTGCTTGGAAGATGATGATTAAGGAGTTCTTCCCAAATGGAGGGGAATGGGGCCACAAGTGGTGTAAGTTCATTCACGGTTTTCGCAAACAGTGGTCATCCGCATGGGTCAAGAATCATTACACCGCCGGGATGGTGTCGACGCAGCTAGTTGAGTCGTGCAACGCAACTGTACGTGGGTTCTTGACTGCAGACAAAACAATGGTTGAATTCTTCCCACATTTTGACAGGCAGTTATGAATGCTTTATGACCTGTTTCTGATGCTGGTATTCCTGTTCTATTTTTTGTTATATGATTGTTATACGACAAACTTTCTGTAGGATGGTGGAAAGCCGACGTCGTGCTAAGCGGGAAGCTGAGTACTGATGAACGTGTCGTTGTGATGCGTTCAACCAAATAACTACTAATGCTAAGAAAAAGCGTATAGCAGATCGTATTCGACTCGAGGTTTCTTCTAATCGACTACTTTGAAGAAGCTGGCAAATTACTCAGGTTAAAACACGTTGTGCGTGGTGTGAGTTCCACGACTTCTAATCTATTAAGCAAAGGAAAATAAAAGACAAAAAGATTAAAAGATTGACTAACGGGAAGATAGACGAACTTAGATTTCGAATCCCCCTTAGATCACCAGAGCAACGGCAATCACAAGATCAGCGGTTTTCAATTCTAATTCAATCGATTTCTATACACCACCATAACTCCTTACCCTTAGGTTTAAGACCGGCGAACGTTCGCTCTATCCGTTCTAACTACCAAGATTAACTAGCCGCCCGGGTACGGTCGCCTCTCGCAACGACTTAATTAATTGGTGCAATTACTAATGATTTATGAATTACTCTTGCAGTGAATTAATCCTAACCGGTTCCTACGAAAGGCACACTCCAATTATAAGGTTAATTGTTCAATTCGATGTTCTAAAGTAAGGCGAGCGTTCGCTTCTATCCTTAGCTTAACAAGAATCTAATCTAGGGGATCAATCCAGACAAGAAACATGAACAATGAAGAACGAATCAAACATGCAAAGAGAAACTGATTGAACTTCGAATCTAATTACCGCCGATCCGTGACCGCTTTAAAGCCCTGGGTCACTTAGGGTTCATCTAATCTAAGCTCTACAAGTTCAGTTACTCATATCAGAAACAAGAGAATCAAAGGCAACAACGAAGATCATCATACAGAGGAAGAACAGATAAGAACTGAAAAACCTAATTCTGACGACTCCCGCGAAGCTTCAATCTCCTGGATCTTCAACTTTAAGCTCCGAGTTCTCCGATGTGGAAGGATGGCGTCACGATCTCTCCACGGATCTTCGAACTCTCTAAACTCTATCTATCGACCCTAGAGTCGGCTGACTCTCAAAAGTCTGATTTGAGGAAATAAGAATAATGAATTGTTGTGTCTCTGTAAATTATATCCTCCTTGGCTGCCGACTCCTGCTTTAAATAGGGTTGATTAGGGTTTTTTGATTCTGTACTTAACCCTAGTTGGGCCGGGCTGATCTGATGTTTTCGCCGAAACCATAGGAGTAGTTTCGGCGAAACTGGCTTGAGTTCAGGGGGTCCGCCGGCTGTTCATTATTTTCGGTTCGAAGAGTTGAATGGTTTCGCCGAAAATACCTTCTGTTGGCGCCATTGATTTTCCCTTGCATTTTCGCCGAAAACTCTGGGCTCTTTTCGCCGAAACCATCCTTCTCTTGGCATCGGTTGATTTACTCTGTTGGTTTCGCCGAAGATGTGGGCTTGGTTTCGCCGAATGTGTAAGTGTGAATGGGCAGATTTTCGGTTTGACTTTGATTGGCTCCTTTGATCGATTCCGGTTCAGTTCCTCGATGTTCCTATGCCTTAGACACGTCCATGGCTACTTTATTTGACGGCAAAAACCTGTGCTTACGCAAAAACACTAGAAAACCATCAAATAGACCCGAAAAGGGCCAAGGTAACACAAATGGCACGAGATAGGGCAATTGATTGAATATTCGTTATTCTACCCTAAAAACCATGTCTTAAGCAAATAAATGTCGCTTAAATGAGGCTGATAATCACGTCAAATCGAGTGTCATCAAATACCCCACACTTAAGCTTTTGCTTGTCCTCAAGCAAACTGAACTAGAACACACTCAAAATCACAAATGACACGAAATTAAACTGAGATTCAATTCTAACAATTTGGTTTAGACTGTTCCACGTAGAAAGAGTGACCTACACATGCAAGAACATCAACGAAACAAGTTTTCGATCACTAATTTCTGCACACTTCAAGTAGTGGTTTTAACAAAGCTCGTTTCTTGGTAAAACAATTAATCATAATTAACCGACTACGATAACACCAATTCTAATCAAAAAGACTTTAAGCTCTAGCCATGATGTGGATGCGGAGGTAGGAAAAGTGACGTGGCTATCGACTCGACTTCATCCGTTTCTAGATCTGTGCGTTACATGTTCTAGCTAGGACTGATTTAAACCACAATTTATTTCAAGTTTCAACTTCTTCCTTTAATTTATTTACTGCATACTAGTGCTCGATACCAAACACTTCACTTAGGTGTTGGACCTGCCTAGCTCACAGTATTTGTGCCTTTGCTAGTGCTCAGCCCGAACACTTCACTTAGGTGTCGGGCTTGCCTAGCTTTATCTTTAGCACTTAAAAGAACTTAACATTGATTTGCACAACTTGATTACTTGATTTAACCATTTATCCACTTAATCCTAGCTAGTTATAACTTTTTACACAAGATTTCGAATTGGATTTCCGTCTAATCTCAAGCCACAATCACAGGTGAACAAATATGAAGTGAAAAACATGGAAGAAGCTAGCATTTATCATCTTAGAACAGTGTTATCGAGCTTTGTTATTAACAAACCAATCAATTCAATTTATTCAAGTTTCAGCTACTGAAGTGATTTATGATCTGTTCTGACCTAGACTCATTTAATATCAGTTCCAACACGTTAGTTACAGGTTCTAAGTGGAACAGTCTAGACGTCATTGTTCAAAATTAAAGTCAATTTAACATCACAAGTCAAAAATTGAGCAATTCTATGCAAGAGAAATTTTCAAATTTGAACCACATAATCATAGATAGCAAGCAAGATCATGTAGAATCCTAGACTCCCACCCCACACTTAAACGGTTCTGTGTCCTCACAGAATTAATCTAGAGTAGAGAGATACGAAGAACCTGGATGGTGATGGTCGGTGTAGCGGATGAGCACGGAGAGTCCGGAGCAGAGCGGAGTAGCTACTCGAGATCCTACAAATCAAAAACAACAAAAAGATCAAAAGGATATCGGGACAAGTGTCCCGGATCCACACAGAATAAAAGTCGAACAAAGAAGGTTAAGGGGAATTTTGAAAATATTTTGACTCTTAATTTTTTTTTATTTTTTTCAAATTCACGGCACGACACTCCTGGAGCAATCTAGATCATCCAAGCTCAATTAGTTCAGAAAAAATCACACCGAAACAGCAGACACGCAAAATGAGGTAGACCGGTATTAAACTCATCGAAATTCAACAATCAATATGTCAAAAGATTCGAAATTGAAAACCCAACAACTAACCTTTTAGACACAACTCAAGAAAATGGACGGAAAGCGACGAAGTTGGCTAAAAACGTGAAAAACTTGTTTCGGGCATAACTGGAGCTACAGAGCTCCGATTTGGACGATCAAGTATGCGTTAGAATCGGATCAAAAAAATCTAACTGATTTTCAAAACAACACAAGTTTTCGGCAAAAACTTTAGGAGTTTTCGCCGAAAACATCTTCGGAAATTGGCAAAAATAATGAGACGTTCACTGTTTGCAGTTTTCGGGTAGAAATTTATTATTTTTCACCGAAAATATTTTATTTTTATTTTTTTTCAAAACCCAACCGAAACGAATCAAAACGAAAGGAAATTAAACTGATACTTTGGCTTCCCCGAACCTGACTCGAACGACGAAAAAGACTGACTCAAAAATTCAAAAAAAACGGACTCCAGCTGTGGGTTGCCTCCCACGAAGCGCTCTCTTTTAACGTCCTTGAGCCGGACGGTACCTGTTAGGGACCCCAACTCAGAAGTTCCTTGAAGTCAATCATCTTCTTCAAGGTGTGCGGTTGAGTGCCATGTAGCACTCCAGAAGGGTGATGTAACCGGTAGTGCTCCAGTAGATCGTGGTTCTGGTTGGATGACCAGTTCTTCTTGAATTCTCCTTCTGGAGGAGGAAAGAGGTAGTACGGCGCGGCATGATCAATGAGCTCCATCTTCTCTACAGGTTGACTCGGCGGAAGTGTAGGTGAGGGTATCTCCTCAATCTCTATGTGCTCCTCTTTGGCTTCAACTTCAGGATGGATTGGCTTTATGTCTTCATCAACCACCACCGCCAAGGATTCTTCTAGCTCATGATAGTCATGGATAGGATCATCATCTTCTTCTTCGAACAGCTCTTGAGCGTCTTCTATCATTAACTGCTTTGGTTGCTCGAGCTTGATGTCCGTCGTGAGATGAGCTTGTAATATTGTAGAGATATCATCCAAGGCGGATAGGGTTCTCGACGAGCATTGTTGATGTTCATGAGCTTGTAGAATGATCTCTTCGTTATCTCTAGCGCCACTTTGATGTTCTTGTTGGTGTGTCTCTTGGTAACCTTGTAGCATTGAAGAGATCTTATCAAAGAGGGAGTCAAATCTCGCCGTCTGTAGTTGTTGTTGATGTAGCAATTCTCGATAATCTTCGGGATATGGTGCTTCATTGATGTACCACTCTCGGTACCGGTCATCCCACCTGTAATCCTGCATAATCAAAACTAAGAAGCACTACCCAGGTAAATCATGGAAATATGGAGGAAAAATAAATGGTAGAGCGGAAAGGTAGAAGAATAATTTGCCAACTCTTCTTTCAAACAATTAGAAGAGTCCCCGGTAACGGCGCCAATTTGATGAACGTGTCGTTGTGATGCGTTCAACCAAATAACTACTAATGCTAAGAAAAAGCGTATAGCAGATCGTATTCGACTCGAGGTTTCTTCTAATCGACTACTTTGAAGAAGCTGGCAAATTACTCAGGTTAAAACACGTTGTGCGTGGTGTGAGTTCCACGACTTCTAATCTATTAAGCAAAGGAAAATAAAAGACAAAAAGATTAAAAGATTGACTAACGGGAAGATAGACGAACTTAGATTTCGAATCCCCCTTAGATCACCAGAGCAACGGCAATCACAAGATCAGCGGTTTTCAATTCTAATTCAATCGATTTCTATACACCACCATAACTCCTTACCCTTAGGTTTAAGACCGGCGAACGTTCGCTCTATCCGTTCTAACTACCAAGATTAACTAGCCGCCCGGGTACGGTCGCCTCTCGCAACGACTTAATTAATTGGTGCAATTACTAATGATTTATGAATTACTCTTGCAGTGAATTAACCCTAACCGGTTCCTACGAAAGGCACACTCCAATTATAAGGTTAATTGTTCAATTCGATGTTCTAAAGTAAGGCGAGCGTTCGCTTCTATCCTTAGCTTAACAAGAATCTAATCTAGGGGATCAATTCAGACAAGAAACATGAACAATGAAGAACGAATCAAACATGCAAAGAGAAACTGATTGAACTTCGAATCTAATTACCGCCGATCCGTGATCGCTTTAAAGCCCTGGGTCACTTAGGGTTCATCTAATCTAAGCTCTACAAGTTCTGTTACTCATATCAGAAACAAGAGAATCAAAGGCAACAACGAAGATCATCATACAGAGGAAGAACAGATAAGAACTGAAAAACCTAATTCTGACGACTCCCGCGAAGCTTCAATCTCCTGGATCTTCAACTTTAAGCTCCGAGTTCTCCGATGTGGAAGGATGGCGTCACGATCTCTCCACGGATCTTCGAACTCTCTAAACTCTATCTATCGACCCTAGAGTCGGCTGACTCTCAAAAGTCTGATTTGAGGAAATAAGAATAATGAATTGTTGTGTCTCTGTAAATTATATCCTCCTTGGCTGCCGACTCCTGCTTTAAATAGGGTTGATTAGGGTTTTTTGATTCTGTACTTAACCCTAGTTGGGCTGGGCTGATCTGATGTTTTCGCCGAAACCATAGGAGTAGTTTCGGCGAAACTGGCTTGAGTTCAGGGGGTCCGCCGGCTGTTCATTATTTTCGGTTCGAAGAGTTGAATGGTTTCGCCGAAAATACCTTCTGTTGGCGCCATTGATTTTCCCTTGCATTTTCGCCGAAAACTCTGGGCTCTTTTCGCCGAAACCATCCTTCTCTTGGCATCGGTTGATTTACTCTGTTGGTTTCGCCGAAGATGTGGGCTTGGTTTCGCCGAATGTGTAAGTGTGAATGGGCAGATTTTCGGTTTGACTTTGATTGGCTCCTTTGATCGATTCCGGTTCAGTTCCTCGATGTTCCTATGCCTTAGACACGTCCATGGCTACTTTATTTGACGGCAAAAACCTGTGCTTACGCAAAAACACTAGAAAACCATCAAATAGACCCGAAAAGGGCCAAGGTAACACAAATGGCACGAGATAGGGCAATTGATTGAATATTCGTTATTCTACCCTAAAAACCATGTCTTAAGCAAAGAAATGTCGCTTAAATGAGGCTGATAATCACGTGAAATCGAGTGTCATCAAGTACGCAAGTCGTAACAGCAAGCCTTTGAACAACTACGAATATAGTGCTGTGTGTACCAAGGCTGCTACTCAGTACACGCCGAAGATGTTTGCCATTTTTCAAGAACAGTATGCACGGATACAGGAGTATGAGTTAGAACCCATCACTAGTGGAGAAGTGTCGGATAGCTCGCCTAGGCAAGTATCATATCTTTGTTATAAAATGCACGGAAACGAGCGACTAGATGATCGGGTCGTGAAGGTTGAACCGGGATAAGGCATAGTGTCTTGCGATTGTAGATGGTGGGACACAATAGCCATTCTGTGTAGGCATTCCCTAACAGTCATGCGTATGCTCGGCACGTTCGGGAACGAGAAGTTCAAGACGCTGGATCAAAGGTACATTAAGGATCGGTGGACGAGAGGTGCTAAACGCAACCTGGTGTCATTAATCATCCCTCGCCCCCTCACTCGTGGGGAGGAGTCGGAACAACACTATACTAGGATATTTGCGAAGTTCGGATTCATCATACGGGCTGCCCTACCCATCTTAGAAGTGTCAGAAATGGTGGATGATGCGGGTGATGCATTAGCAGAGCAGGTTAAACAAGTCTTGGCGCTATATGAGGCTCCTCGTGGGGGTGTGAATACGTTTTCAGCTGGAAATGAGCCAACACCACCAGCAACATCGAGGATCGGGAAGACGGTTGCAACAAAGTTCCCAAAGCAACCTAAACCAAGCAAAAACAGCAAACGCATGAAAGGGATCGTGGAACTCTCACGCATGAAGGAGCGCAATAAATTCAAGCGTAAGCGTGCAAAGGAAGCCGCCATTGAACGTGTTGGCGAGGCTTCACGTCTTCAAGATAGTTTGGCAGCTATATTCGACAACAACCAAACAGTTACGTCCTTCCCGAGCTTCACCGAGCTCCTGCAATCGCAGGAGAGTGTCAACCGAAGCTTTTAGGCATTATGCCTTCCAGGGGATTCCATATTTTGTTGGCGGGGATGCTAGTCTGCAAGCCATAACAGTGCTGAGTGCAATGTTAAGGGTTCCAGAGTATTGTTACGGTGGGTTTACGTAGTCATTATGAAACTAGTAGTAGGACAGACTCTGTGTTGAAAAGGTGGAATTCCATATTTTGTTAGGGGGGATGCTAGTCTGCAAGCCATAACAGTGCTGAGTGCATTGTTAAGGGTTACGTAGTCATTATGGAACTTGTAGTAGGACAGACTCTGTGTTGTAAAGGGGGAATTCCATATTTTGTTAGGAGGGATGCTAGTCTGCAAGCCATAACAGTGCTGAGTGCATTGTTAAGGGTTCCAGACTACTGTTATGCTGGGTTTACGTAGTTATTATGGAACTTGTACTTCTGTTTATGAAGTCTTATCCTTTATGACTATGTTATGCATATTTTACATTACTGTTATGCGTGCAGACTGTTATCGTGTTTGATGCTTCAATTTAGTATTCTGATTAGCATATGATGCTTGTAAGAACTATTATGATTTGCGTATGATGGTAGTATGATCTATTATGATTAGCGTATGATGCAAGTTCTGGTATATGTCGTCATTACGGGTCTGTTATGAATTTGTTATGACCAGTCAATTATCATAGCATAAATGGCATGACTGTACCTTAGCATAAAAGTTGCATAACTAGCAGTCTATTACCATACCATAAATACCATAAAAAGCAGTCATGCTGATCTATTTCAGAAACAAAGGGACATCGAAATGAAACCATATCACTAACACACTAATAAATAAAGCATATCACGCTTTATTATTCTTCTTCCTTGCTGCACGCGTCTTCTTCCTTGCATGTGAGCGCACCATGGACCTCTGCACTCGTGCCTCCGCACGCATTTCGTCATCGTACTTGTGGGCTGCAACTACGACGTCGCGTTGGCATTTGTTCCACTTATCCTTCACTAGCCGGCACAAATATCGTAGCCACTCCAGCTTCATGACCTCCACTTCTTGCCAATTTCCATCATCCTTGATCCTACCAATATAGTGCTCCATAAACCTTGCCACATATAAGCCACAACTGTTTACGTCCGGTTGCACTGGGGTAGACGACACTTTCCACGGGAATGGACTGATGTCAACGCCAACTTCAGCAAGCAAGAGGGGCCGTGTGTACGTCATCAACCTCGTACCTGTTGGCTTGAACACCAGGTCTTTCTCGAAAGATTTCCCACATGGAAGACTGTTCAGAATGAATTTTTCCCGTTTTTCAAAATCAACACCAAATACGTAGAAATGCTCGTAATCCTTGCCTCCATGGATTGGGAAAAAACCCTGTATGAACAACACAAATTACGTAAATTTACCATATATCAATGGTATAACAGAACCGTAGAACAAGAAGGGTTGTTTTACATATTTCATGTTCGTCCAGGATTTGCCCTTCAAGTAAGGCACATTGTCTGGATTCCTGTATTCTGTCATCCGTTGCATAACAGTAGAGTCACCCAGCGACACTTGACGTTTTGCTTGAACCTCTTCCCGTGCAGCCACCTAGCATATAACATGCATTACAGAAATGTGAACGTAACATAACAATAGCCTAAGTAGCATAACTGATCACACTAATAACACAGAACACATGCGTAACAAAATCATAATAGTATCATAACTGCTCACACTAATAACACAGAACACATGATTAACAGGATCATATTAGTAGCAGAACTGATCACACTAATAACACAGAACACATGCGTAACAAAATCATAATAGTAGCATACCTGATCACACTAATAACACAGAACAGCCAGAGGGAAATACAAATAACATATCAACAACTTACCGCAACAGCCAGAGGGAAACACATGCGTGTGATGTTGTCGAGCCGCTCCATGTGTTGTCTGTTCAGATAATGGGCAATAGCGTTCACAACACTGGAGCAGAACCATGCATTGTATGCCAACGTTGAGGCTTGCATCCTCACCAATGAATTCCCCTTCTCGGGGAATATGCATATTAGCTCCCCTCTGGTGAAGTCAAATAATCAGTGATGTAATGCAATTGTAACAGTAAAATAACAGTTTCAGAAAATACTTACACATGATCATCTTCCCGTGACACGTAGTTAACGAGGATATTCTCATCCACGGTTAGTTGTTTCTGTAACCGATTCTCCAACACGTATGGGCTCCCAATAACTTTAGACCCAGTTTTCAGTCTTTCATATACTACCGGAGTGTATGATTTCACCTTGACGAGACATTTCTCTTTCACAATGGTAGCTGGTGGCCTCACAGCGTCACTCTCAGTGGGAATTTCCTTCTCTGCCTGAGCCACAACTGCCTTGCCTATATCCCGAACGCTGGGGCCCTCTCCATTACTGTCATCAGATGACGATGTGTCTTTGTCCTCGGATGTGGGAGGCGATAGTTGTCAAAGGACGACTGTCTCCCCACGAGGTAGAAACTTCCTGCTCCCAGTAACACCCGGTGTTACAGCTTTGTCTTTGTACTCCTCATCATTTTGCTCATCGTCATCGGAATCATCATCCTCCGATCTAGATGATTCCTCCGATCTAGATGATTCCTTCGATCCAGATGATTCCTCCGATGAAGATGAGTCTTCCTTCTTGTCATCGACTCCCTTATCAGCTTTGTCACCCTTATCCTCAATAGGTTTATCAGGAACAGGGTCGTCTTCGTCTTCGTCTTCGTCTTCATCTTCATCATTGTCGTTTGTGTCGTCTACATCATCATCGTCGTCTTCCTCCTCTTGCTCTTCCTCACTTTTCTCTTTCTCATCGTCATCATTTTTCTTCTCACCATCTATCTTCTCATCATCTTTCTTGTCATCATCTTTCTTCTCATAATCTTTCTTCTCAATCACTTGCACAACAACCGCCTCTCTTGCCTCCCACAACGTGCATTCTGCTCGGAGTGTACGTATCAGGTCCATTCTGTTCTTCACCTCGGCTTCAGCAATTGCCTTCAGCAAGGCAAGCTTCAGGAAAACAAACACAATCAGGTACATAACATATATATAATGTATTCATAATGTCCACCAGTTGGTAGATGGTACTCACTTGTGTTAAGTCAGCAGATGATTCATCCACCATTTGTACCCAACTGTCCCTCGACCCGTCCAGATGAATGGCCCCAACACCAGGTGCAGACGACGATGCAACTTCCTGTGTCGGTTGCGTGGGGACCGACTCAAACAGCTCGTCGATCCAAGGAGTTTCAGGCAGTGGCAACCTCTTCATTCCTTCTCTGCTCTTAAGCTTGAACTTCCAATCACCATTGGCACCCTTCATCATCTTCACAGCATTGCTGACACGCCCATCATCCCAGTACCCACAGGTGGGAGCCGTGGCAGCTTCCAGACCCTCAAGTTCCACCATATCAAGGCAGTGTATCTACAAGAAACACAGTCAAATTACAGTATTAATCCCATATCGTATATATAACACCATCATATCATTTTCTGTAATCGTAACTAGGGCTGCAAAGAAACCCATACAACACTGATATAAGTAGCATAACAGTTGCAAAACTAAACTCCAAGAATGTATGCAAATAACAGAAACATTATCATACTTGTGACAGTTCCATATCTATACTCCTTAAAACTCACCGCAAGGAAGTTGAAGTCACCGGAAGGGTAGGACAACTTGCTCTGGAATTCGTCTAAACCTAGGAGAAGTGTGTCCACCACGTACTTCCCCCAATTTAGCTGACCAATGAGGGAGAAGTCCTCGTTCAGGTACTTTGCATAGTTCAGCGATATCTTCCAGGAGTTCCCTGGCACCAACAGGGTACCCAAACTGTGCAGAATGAACATCTTGCTGAATGCATGACCGTCTTGGCATTCTTCAATACTTTTCTTGAGGTTCGCCAGTTTTACGTTGCTGTGCCTGGTAGAGAAATGGAACATAAAATATATCAAAGGCAGATACAACAAACACTCATAAATTTTAATTCTTATAAAAGTTCTGGATGTCATAACATGCATGTAAACAATCCATAACATACCTGTTCCCGCCGAACCCGGATGTTGCCTCGAACTTTCTTTTATCTGCAGTTGGGCACGTTTCCACGTTGATTGTATTCCCGTGTGCCGTAAGTCCGTACACACGTGTCACGTCTGAAGGCTCAACGGTGAGGACCTCCCCATTTGGAAACACAAATGTCCTCGTCGTGGGGTCGTACGAGCTAATCAAGAAACCACAAAGTTCTTTGTTGATTAAATCAACTTGCACGTCCAAGAGGCCGTGGAAATTTGCATCCATTAGGTCACGGCGGATGGTGTTGCGCCTACGATGTTGGACAATCTTCCCGTTCACGTCCAACAGCGGCCTAGTCTTGCAACGAAACTGGACTGCTGCCCTTCTCTTCACGGTAGGTTCTTGTACTGCGGCCAACTTTTTCTTTCGATGAACATTCTACATCTGGGACAAAGAAATGCTCATAACACACAGAAGTGCTCATAACACACATATAACGTATGTGTTACAGACATAACATAATACAGTATAACCAGGACATTGCAAATCACATCATAAATAAGTTACACTGTACTCATAACATTCCAATATCAGTTCATAAAAAAGTTAAACTGTACTCATAACATTCCAATATCAGTTCATAAAAAAGTTAAACTGTACTCATAACACTCCAATATCAGTTCATAAAAAAGTTAAACTGTACTCATAACACTCCAATATCAGTTCATGAAAAAGTTAAACTGTACTCATAACACTCCAATATCAGTTCATGAAAAAGTTATACTGTACTCATAACACTCCAATATCAGTTCAACAAAAAGTTATACTGTACTCATAACACTCCAATATCAGTTCATGAAAAAGTTATACTGTACTCATAACACTCCAATATCAGTTCAACAAAAAGTTATTCTGTACTCATAACACTCCAATATCAGTTCAACGAACAACTATACTATACTCATAACAATCCAATATCAGTATAGTTACGGTAATGCAAGTTTGGTTAATAACAACCTAAATTTCCAGAACTTACCCAAATGGCTTAAGAAAGAAAGACGAATGTTTTATGGAACGTCTACTCACCAATGGAATATCAAAGTCAGAGTCTGAATATGGCGTGGTAGGCTTTTCTTTCCTTTTTTTGGATGTCTTTGCCGTCGTCGGTGTTTTAGGGTTCTCCGAAGCCTTTAGCCTAGAAGACGACCGGCTTGGTACTTTTTGTTTTCCCTTCTCCTTCTGCACGGCGGAAGTTGGTGTTTTTTGTTTTCCCTTGTCCTTCTGTTGCTTCTTCGTCATTGTTTATCTAGTTACCAGAAATTGTGAGAATACTTGACAACAAAAGAGCTTGTATTTATACTACAAAAATTAACTGCTTGAGAAGAAGATAAGACCTATCTGAATCCAAAACCGTCGCGTAACCGTCGATTAGGTCCTTATCCTTCGAAAACCATCGCGTAACCGTCGATACCTCCGAAAACCGCCTCCGTAACCGCCTTCCTTGGGTAAACCGTCGCGTAACCCGTTCGTCTTCCTTTCGTTGCAGCGATGGAGAGGAAACAGAGGAGAGAGAGTGGGGAAACTTTGCGTAAAGAGAGTGAGGAAAGAGAGTGACAGACAATAGGGATAGGGCGGGATTTTCTTCTCATTGGGGGAATACAGATTTCGAAAAGTGGACTTGTCTAATCATTACACAGCTCAAACATTTCCCCCACTACCCCCGGAAATCCCCCAGCCGTTGGATGCATGCTTTATCTGAAATTGAATGGGAGCCGCCCGATCTCCCTCTCAGATTCATCTGAGAGAAACGGCTCTTAGAGCCATAGCAAAATTGGGCTCTAAGAGCCGAATCTCTCAGATTGATCTGAGAGTGCAATCCAACGGACAGAGTTCATTTTCGCTTAAATGGACAATCTGACGGCTGGGGTTTAGGCGGGGGTAGTGGGGGAAAATTGGTAAAGTAAAAAAATGTTTAATGTAAAATCAAAAAAGGTCCACATCAGCAGATTTCTTTTTTCGAAATCTTCTTTCCCAATCCCGCCACAGCACTCTCTCTCATTGATCTGATCGATTTGCCTCTCTCTTCACTCTCTCTCTTCTCTTTCTTCTCCATCATTGAGACCTTGGGCATATGAACAGTTTACAGGTGGTTTAGGGTTGCGGATTCAACGGTTTATTTACGGTTTCGAAGGCTCCAGGTGGTTTAGTGACGGTTGGAAGGGCTACCGACGGTTAATAAGCTGTTTATTGGCGGTTTGGAAGGGTTACCGGCGGTTTATTGGCAGTTTGGAAGGGTTACTGGCGGTTTATTGACGGTTAAGAAGGGTTACCGGCGGTTAACCCCGTTTTTATCTACTTACAGAGGTTACCCCTTTCTTACATTCGTAGTATAAGTATCTGTATGTGGTCCTCATGTCTTCTCACTCTTTTCTGTCTATTTTCTCTACTTAGCACTGAAATGGCGAAGTCAGAAGGAAAGAAACAATCGACAAAGAAGATGGAAGGGAAGAAGAAAGCACCACCTCTTTCGAAAGGAGCCGAAAGCTCGGTGGTTCGCAAACGTACTGCTGAGAACAAAAAGGGAAAAGGCGTTCCAACTCCGACCCGGTCATCGTCGAGAATAAAGGGTACTTCTAACCCTAAAACGCCGGCCACGGCCACTCCGTCCAAACGCAAACAGGACCACAGGCCTGAGGATTCTGACTCCGACTTTCAGAAGCCGGTGGTAAGTAAATCCTAATTCTCGATTGGTGTTATGGGTATTTACATGAGTGATATATTAATGTTATGAGTAGTCATTAAACGTATTATATGAGATGCTTGATCTATTATGCCTATGTTATGTTGTTATTATGCCTGTGCTATATTGTTGCTCTGGTATGCAGCTTCTTCGTGCTCTGTTCTATATGTCACGCGTCATTAAACGTATTAGGAGATGCTTGATCTATTATGCCTCTGTTATGTTGTTATTATGCCTGTGCTATATTGTTGCTCTGGTATGCAGCTTCTACGTGCTCTGTTCTATATGTCACGCGTTATATGATTGTTATGACCATTATATGGCCTTTTTGTAGCCTGTTCGACGGCAGAAAAGGACGCCGAGAGAAGAACCCCCGATATCTCCCGATGCGCCATCGACTAAACCACCATTGGCGGTAGAAAAGAAAGATAAGACAGTCCAATTTAGGTGCAAAACGGGACCTATAATGGACTTGAATGGAAAAATTGTCCATCACCCGAGACGCAACACGATACGCCGTGGACTCATTGATGCGAACTTCCACGGGCTACTCGATATGCAGGTCGAGCTAATCAACAAGGAGCTCACTCAGCTCTTGATTACCTCATACGAGCCAGATGCCCGTCGATTTGTCTTCCCCAATGGAGAGGTCCTCAATGTTCAGGCCTCGGACGTGGGTCGTGTGTATGGACTAGTTTCAACGGGGGAACGAATCACAGTCCAGAGTTTCCCAGCCGTCGAACGAAGGAAATTGGAGGCATCAACCGGGATGAGAGGGAACAAGTACAATGCATGCTATATGTCTCACATATGAGTTGTTTTGTGCATGCTACATGTATGATTTATGTACTGCTATGTTATCTTTACATCTGTTTTATGACTTTTTCTATTGTGTGGCCATGTCTCACTTAGGCACACCAATATCAAGCTGGCAGTCCTCAAAACAATGATTGAAGAGTGTGTGGACGGCAATCCTTTCTGCAGGATGTACATTCTGCACAGCCTTGGAACATTGTTGGTGCCCGGGAATTCATGGGAGATTACTTTGAATTATGCGAAGTACCTGAATGAGGACCTCTCTACACTTGGAACACTGAACTGGGGTCAGTACGTCGTCGATACGTTGCTAGAGGGCTTGGATGGTTTCCAAACGAAGTCTTCCTATCCGTCTAGGGATTTCAATTTCCTCGTGGTTTGTGCCCCCTTATTTCCCCCAAATTATATGGTACATATATCAATATTGCATAATGTTATGATAGTCATATGACATCTGTTTTACTTGATTTGTAGCTCCATTTACTTGATATGGTTCATCTGGATGGTTTATCAGCCCCCAAATCCCCTGCATGTGCTTATTGGGATGATGGCAGGGTGTCCGAGGCCGCGCAAATGATGAAGAACAACGACGGTGTTTGGGATTTCAAGTTGAGGCGTAGAGAACAGCTAAAGGGTTTGCCCCTGTCAGAGGCTCCCTGGCTGGACGAGCTGTTCGAGACAATCCCCACTCAGCCAACACAAGATTTTGCAACCTCTTCAGTTCGTCCTGTCCCAACCACTATTAGTGGTCCTACGGACGGCTGGGCAGAGTTAGTGGATGTAGCGTCTGCTGATGTTGGACAGGTGAGCAATATTGACCATCAAACCGTTATGAATACATTACGGTTGTGATATGTAGCTGAGACATTAGTGTACATTGTAGCTTGCACTGATGAGGCAAATTGCTGAGGCCGAAGTGAAATACAAGAGAGATGAACTTCGGGGAATGGAGGCACATTGCCGGTTGTGGGAAGCAAGGCTCACCGTAATTGAGAACAACATTAAAATGAAGACAGTTGTTGTGGAGGACAAGACCGATGCACTCGATTCTCAGAAGAATGTCGAGGTGGAGAAAACTGAAGAAAAGGGGGAAGAAGACGGCAGTGATGATGATGATGATGAGGATGAGGAAGACGGTAAAAAGGGTGCTGGTGACGATGATGATGACGGCAGTTCGGATGATGATGACGGCAGTTCAGATGATGATGACGGGGATGATGATGCGGGGATGAAGGCAATGAGGATGATAATGATGAGGATGATGGCAGTGAGGATGATGATGATAAGGAAGACGGCGGTGACAATGAGAAAAAAGACAAGGCAGTCAGTGACAAAAAGGAAGATTCGTCATCATCATCTTCGGACGACGACGACGACGATGACGATGACGAGGAGGTGTACAAGGACAAGGCTCCCACATCAGGACAGGGTCAGAGCAGCAGATAGAGTAGACCTCGAGGGGAGACATTGGTGGTGCCCAGGCCGTCTCCTCACACGTCCGAGGAAATGTCATCTGACTGTACGTCGGATAGTGAAGAGGACATTCCTGAGAAGGTGGCGCCGAGATTTGTGAAGGTCAAATCAGTGCAGACGCCAGTATTCTACGATAGACCTAAGACTGGTTCTAAGACCATTGGGAGCCCGTACGTGGTGGAGGAACGAGTAAAGAAGGAACTAACCATGGATGAGCATATCATTGTGAAGTACGTGTTACGGGACGACGACAGAGTGTACGTATTACTTGTACCTTCTAGTAATGTGTGTTATGTGTTATGTGTGTTATATGGAGAGTGTTATGTGTGTTATATGAGATGTTTGTGTGTTATATGGAGAGTGTTATGTGTGTTATATGGAGACTGACCATGTCAATCGAACAGAGGTGAGCGTATATGTGTATTCCTGAGAACACACTAGTGAGGATGGAAGTCTGCACTTTGGCTTACAATCAGTGGATATCTGCCAGTGTCGTGGATTCTATAGGCTACTACCTGAACAGGGATGTCCTGCAAGGAAGTGGAAGGCTGACACGCATGTGTTTCCCGGTCTCTGTCGCGGTAAGCAAGGTGTTATATTTTACTGTATTTATGCGGTGTTAGATTCTTTGTTCACCTGAAATTGTAGGTTATATTCATACGTCCTGGTGCTGTTTGCCGATGTCTGTTAGGTTTCTGCTCGAGAGGAGGTTGAAGGCAATGTGGAATTTTCGTTGGCCACCTCGAAGGTGCTCAAGGGAATGACGGACTGCACCAATGAACAATTCGCACCGTACCTGAAGGACATTTCTTAGGCCCAGATGGAATACGTATGCACAGTGAACATATGTATATAGGTTTTATTTCGTATGAGTTAGTAATACAGAACCCTTACATGTGTTATATGTGTGGCAGGTTTTTTTCCCCACACACGGTGGAAAGGATTATGAACACTACTACGTGTTTGACGTTGACTTCGGCAGGAGGCAAAAGTTCATTCTCAATAGTTTGCCCTGTGCGAAAGCTTTTCAAACTGACGTGGTCTTCAAGCCAACGGGCACACGGTTAATGATGTATGTTCGGCCATTCTTGCAAGAAAGGGTTGGTGTTGATATCAGCGACTTTCCTTGGAGGGTCCCATCATCCCCAGTGCAGCCAGACACGAGCAGCTGTGGCTTGTATGCAGCCCGGTTCATGGAGCACTATGTCAGAAGATTCAGGAATGAAGCAAACTGGCACACAATCAACGTCATGAAGGTGGATCGGCTTAGGTACTTGTGCCGGCTGGTCAAGGACAGGTGGAACCAAGTCCAGCATGAGGTAGTGGTTGCAGCCAACGAGTACAATGATACTTTACGTGAGGAGGCAAGACTGACGAGGTCACTAGCACGATCCCAAGCACGGTCACAATCAAGGAAGAAGGCTCGAGCTGCCAAGAAGAATGCCAAATGATGGATTTTATGTGTTCTTTATGTTGATGTTATAACTATGTTATTTAGGGTATATTTTATGTAATATCACTATGTTCATTTCGAAACAGAACTCTATGTAGTATGGCCGTGTTTATTTTATGTAATATGACTACTTAAGTTTATTTCTGGATTCCTAAACAGAACTCTATGTTAAGATAACCGTCGTACGTTAATCATACTAGCGTCATATAATAATCATCATAGTTCATACCATAATCATACTTGTTTAATGAAAACCAGACTGGACGCATAACAGTAATGTAAAAGTTGCATAACATAGTCATAAAGGAAAAGTTGCATAACATAGTCATAAAGGAAAACACTTCACTACAACCTCCATGATCTCACTACGCATAAATGGAAGCCCATGTTTCTGCAATCTGGAACTTGAGAGTCTCGATTTGTTTGTCCATATCTATCGATGCAGTCTTCGAGTTCCATGTTTTTGACAACCAGGTGGTCGTATACCTCAACCCCGTCATCCTCTTCAGGCGCGTTTCGGTTCCTAAGTTTACACCACATCACCAGACGGCACTTGTTTGCTGTCTTCCTACACCCTAAGTAGTATGGGTAAGGGGTGCGCGTGGCGGCAAAGGATGGGGAAACACGATGGACCTTCGCGGGAAGGCCACAGTGACACATCGGGAGGACTTTCATCTCCCGAATATCTGCCAAAGAAAGAAAATATGAGGAGAGCCGAAGACACATACTTAACCAGAAATGTTATGGTTCATCGTACCTGGCATGGGGGCCTCAAGTTCTTCAAGCATTGGGTACGTCGGATGCACGGCGGTTGCGTCGACTTGGTCGGCCATCCGAAAAGAATAAGCAACAATTATGGTGTTCAAAATGGTGATGGTGTTTGGGATGGGAATAAGAAAATGGAGAGGGGATGAGTTCTTTCTTAAATACACATATGGGTGTAATTAATGGGAAGGTGGCCATCAAAGCTGTTAGGTGAGACTCCACCTACCTGCATTTATGACTGCCAACCCTTACAACTATCATACGGAACTGATACAAGTTCATAACACGAATAATAAGATCATAACAGTCATAGCAGAATTTAGTTCACAACAGACGCATAACTAATACAAAAAACAACACATAACAGCCACATCTCGATGCCCACACTACGCATAAATCTTTTCCTTAGCTTCTTCAAGCTGGAACCTGAGAATCTCGATTTCTTTTTCTTTATCTTCGATACATTCTTCGAGTTCCATGTTCTTGAGAACCAGGTGGTCGTACACCTCGACCGCGTCGTCCTCATCAGGCGCGTTTCGGTCCATCAGTTTACACCACATCACCATACGACATCTATTTTCTGTCTTCCTGCAGCCTAAGAAGTATTGGTAAGGGGTGGGCGATCCGGCAAAGTTTGGGTACACTTTATACACCTTCGCGGGAAGGCAGCAGTCACACATAGGGATCACTCCCATCCCCCGGTTATCTGCCAAATAAAAAAAATATGAGGATAGGAGAAAAACAATATGTAACCACCAATGTTATGGTTCATCGTACCCGGCATGGTGGCCTCAAGCTCCTGCAGCGTTGGGTACGTGGGCTGGACAGCCGATGCTTCGACAAGGTAGGCCATCAGAAGAAGGGAGAGGATTCGAAATGCACAAAGGGGTTTTAGATGGGATGAAAGGTAAGGGGATGGGTGTACAAGAAACACTTATTTAAAGGGTTTGAGTATGAGCTTTCTTTTAATGGGTGGCCATAAAAGCAATAAAAGCAATTAGGTGAATGGAATCCACCAACCTTCATTAATGACAGTCAGTCAACCCTTACAACTAACATAATTAATGAATAAGGATTGGTGTCATAAACAGAAGTACAAGTTCCATAATAACTACGTAAACCCAGCATAACACTAGTCTGGAACCCTTAACAATGCACTCAACACTGTTATGGTTTGCAGACTAGCATCCCCCCTAACAAAATATGGAATTCCCCCTTTACAACACAGAGTCTGTCCTACTACTAGTTCCATAATAACTACGTAAACCCAGCATAACACTAGTCTGGAACCCTTAACAATGCACTCAGCACTGTTATGGCTTGCAGACTAGCATCCCCCTAACAAAATATGGAATTCCCCCTTTACAACACAGAGTCTGTCCTACTACTAGTTCCATAATAACTACGTAAACCCACCGTAACAGTAGTCTGGAACCCTTACCACAACACTGTTATGGCTTGCAGACTAGCATCCCCGCCAACAAAATATGAAATCCCCTGGAAGGCATAATGCCTAAAAGCGTCGATTCACACTCTCCTGCGATTGCAGGAGCTCGGTGAAGCTCGGGAACGACGTAACTGTTTGGTTGTTTTTCGAATATAGCTGCCAAACTATCTTGAAGACGTGAAGCCTCGCCAGCACGTTCAATGCGGCTTCCTTTGCACGCTTACGCTTGAATTTATTGCGCTCCTTCATTCGTGAGAGTTCCACGATCCCTTTCATGCGTTTGCTATTTTTGCTTGGTTTAGGTTGCTTTGGGAACTTTGTTGCAACTGTCTTCCCGATCCTCGATGTTGCTGGTGGTGTTGGCTCATTTCCAGCTGAAAACGTGTTCACACCCGCACGAGGAGCCTCGTATAGCGCCAAGGCTTGTTTAACTTGCTCTGCTAATGCATCACCCGCAGCATCCACCATTTCTGACACTTCTAAGATGGGTAGGGCAGCCCGTATGATGAATCCGAACTTGGCAAATATCCTAGTATAGCGTTGTTCCGACTCCTCCCCACGAGTGAGGGGGCGAGGGATGATTAATGATACCAGGTTGCGTTTAGCACCTCTCATCCACCGATCCTTAATGTACCTTTGATCCAGCGTCTTGAACTTCTCATTCCTGAACATGCCGAGCATACGCATCACTGTTAGGGAATGCCTACACAAAATGCCTATTGTGTCCCACCATCTACAGTCGCAAGACACTATGCCATCTCCCAGTTCAACCTTCACGACCCGATCATCTAGTCGCTCGTTTCCGTGCATCTTATAACAAAGATATGAAACTTGCCTAGGCGAGCGATCCGACACTTCTCCACTAGTGATGGGTTCTAACTCATACTCCTGTATCCGTGCATACTGTTCTTGAAAAATGGCAAACATCTTCGGCGTGTACTGAGTAGCAGCCTTGGTACACACAGCACTGTATTCGTAGTTGTTCAAAGGCTTGTTGTTACGACTTGCGTACTCAGCTTCCCGCTCCGCACGACGTCGGCTTTCCACCATCCTACAAAAAGTTTGTCGTATAATAGTCATGTAACAAAAATCATAACAGGAATACCACCATCAGAAACAGGTCATAAAGCATTCATAACTACCTGTCAAAATGTGGGAAGAATTCAACCATTGTTTTGTCTGCAGTCAAGAACCCACGTACAGTTGCGTTGCACGACTCAACCAGCTGCGTCGACACCATTCCGGCTGTGTAATGATTCTTCACCCACGCGGATGACCACTGTTTGCGAAAACCGTGAATGAACTTACACCACTTGTGGCCCCATTCCCCTCCATTTGGGAAGAACTCCTTAATAATCATCTTCCAAGCACAATCAAAGTCACTTTCCGTGTCGATGTTGTAGAACAACAGCAGTAGATTGCGCACGAAGTCCTGAGTACACATAGTTGAACCAAGGTTTCTCCTAGCATTCTGGAGGATATGGAACGTGCATAATCCATGAAAAGTATCTGGCATCTCCGTCTTCAATGCTGCAGCCATAGCCGCGTCCTGGTCAGTGAAAATAGTATCCGGTGCCCTTTGCATGCAGTGGAGGAAAGTATGAAATAGCCATTGGAATGACTCGATCGTCTCGTCGAACATTAAACATGCGCTGAATACGACACCCTGATGGTGATGATTGAACCCTACGAACAGAGCTGCAAAGAAAGGAAATTCGTTGTTATTTTGTACTCCATCTGTACACGTAATGGGGTTGTACACTTTTTCTCAAATGTAGGGAGGGATATGCTATGAACGTTGTACGAGCATGTTATGCTATAATTATTAACAAATTTTTGGGCTCACCTAAAGGCCTGCAGTTTCTGTTCGTGCGGTATGTTGTGTCGAAGGTGATCGAGTCACCGAAAGCAGCGTAGTCGTCCTGCATTTGCTGGTCGGCCCAAAATATGTTTGCCATGTCCTCCCTCGCATCAACTTCAACGTTATAATAGAAACCAGGGCCATACTCCTTTTTTCCACGAAAGTACTCATTGATTGCGGTTTCCTCGCCGTACATCATCTGCCTTTGCCGGATCTTGCCTAAAAAGTTCTTCAGATCTACCTTCGTACACCCGACATTAGCTTCCCCGCCAAGATGTCCGCACAAAACATCCCAAGATGACCTCAGAGGTATTCCAGCATTCTTGTTAACTTGAGTCATTGCTCCAGTTGCAGTATCCATCTTCCTGTTTGACTTCATCATTGGCCTCAACTCTTCATTGTTAAAGTCATGGTTATGGTCCGCTACCCATTTATAAATCTTGTATTTGTCTTCGTACTCGTCGTACTTCATACAAATTTCTGCCGGACATCCAATACAAATTTCTGCCGGGACAGGATCGGGATCCATGATTGCATGCCCAATTTGAGCCTTAGGTTTCAGCTTGCTGTCCTTTTTCCATTTACTCTTGTTGCACGCATATGAAATGTACCACAACTTCCCACTGTCGTCTCCCTTCCTCCCAGAAGTAGATCGGTAAGATATTCGTGTGTCGAACAACATACGTCTACCGTAATCTGCGTAAAATCTCTGGCAATCGTCAAGATTATCAAACCTCAATTCTCGCCACACGTCCTCATTCTCCGGTCCCACTAGTCCTCTATCTACCTCGCCATCTGTCACGTAGAATGTATAACATCACTGTTATGACACGAAACTGTTATGCACGACTGTAAGTTAAGTCCTTTACTAACATGTTATGCCTGTGTTACATTCACTGTATGCACAAGAAATTGTTATTCAAGAGTGAAAGGTTAACTACTTACAAACATGTTATGCTATACATACGCAGATCGTGTTCTCACAACTGTTATGACACAATTATACATCCTTAACAGGGTATGCTGTTATGCGACTGATATGCAACAATATATGTATGCATGGGTCAAGAACTTTCTGTGTATGAACACGTTCACCATGCCGCCGCATTAAAAGAGAAAGCCACGAAATATAAGATTCATAAATACAACATCAAGCATTAAAAGCTAAACCCTGAACACATTTAAAGCTTCCATGTTCTATTTCCAGATTTCAACTACCAATCATGGGGAGTAAATACTTAAACCTAGTACATACAAAAAAGGAAATGTTCCTACAAAAACCTAGAACCTTTGAAGTCATATTACCATTAGCATTATGCACTTCATTCTCATCGTCGAGCACAATGGGTTCCTTTTCATTCTCTTCGACGAGCACCATGGGTTCCCTTTCATTGTCATTATCTTCGTCGAGCACAATAGGTTCCCCTGCATGGCCACCATGGTCTTCGTCGTAGCTCCTATTTCCACATTCCACATCTTCATCGTAAGAACAGTCGATCACAATAACCATTTCGGATGAATTATATTTGTTAAGATGGAGTTATAACAAAGATTTATGAAGAAAGCAAAGGAGCTATGGAGCTCCTTCCATGGCTGAAGAAAGAAAAAAAGGAGAGAGAGAAGTTGACAGGAGAGTGGAGAATTAATGAAAAGTGTTTTCTTGGCTTCAGACGCAAGCTGGCGCTGACAACGATTTGACGGCGTGGTCCCACTGCAATAGTAATCTGTCAGGTGTTACGTGACTATTATGCCCCTCCCGGCCTTCATAAACCTTCCAACCGTAGGATTGCATTCCACTCGATCGGACGGCTGCGCGCGTCTCAGATGGATCTGAGAGGAGGCCCTCTCAGATTGATAGCCGCACTGGCATAATTTTTTTTTTTGATAAAGAGGTAATTGATTTCATTAATCAATCAGAACAAATTGCTTTTAGTACAGTGATGTGGTACAGCAATACGAGAATAACCAACAAAAGAGAAGCTGAATGTACAGAAACCAGGAATACATCAGGAAACAAAAGCTGAATGTAAAGCAAAAAGGATTACATCAGGGCCACCATCCAGTTGGGGGGCAAAAGGTTATCTCGACTGAGTTTGGCTACTCGATCCACCTTGTGGACAACTTGTCGTCTGCAATGTTGTATCTCTATCCAATGCGCTGTGAGAAGGGTATCCGAGATGGTAGCCAAAGTGGCTTCACATTCCCAAGGCCATTGATGACGGGGGGGAGCGCAGTGCTTCAACCACGACACGGCAGTCCGAGAAAATGACAGTTGGATAAGGGTATAACAGAGCAACACCCACCCCCCAATGGAACCAGCCAACAAATCCACTCATCCAGTAACCAACCGCCGAGCAACGATCATAGAACGCTGCTGTGTGACGGCTCCTTTCTAGGAACTACCCAGAAGGCGGGTTTTTGTGCTGTTCTTTTCAGCACAAATGGTAATGTGATAGATGGTAAGGCGGGCTCCTTTTTTGTGTAGAACATCAATCTGTGCTGAGGCTACTGCCCTGTTAAATGCTGTCAACCTTGCTCTGTTATACCCTTATGGCAGAATTGACTGTCAAGAATTGTGAACAACTGCAGTCTTACTTATGCGCTACTCCCTATCTAACTCTGACCCATTTTATATTTCGGTCACCGAGTTGGGTTTCAATTCGGTTTTTGGTTTACTCAAAACGAGTTCAGTCCACTGGTAATCAAAGTTGTACTATGAGAAAATAACACTTTGCCTCCTCTACTTTATTAACTTACTAAATAGCCCCTGCACTTTTTTCAAAGGCAACATTACCTATACCAATTTTACATCACAGATAATTTCCTGGACTGTTAACATGTTTTGTACAACCACTGTTCTTTGACCTTGGAAACAGCCAGCACGAGGCAAGCTCTACCAGTAGTCACCACATGAACAGACTCCATTCTTGAAATGGTGAAACCTATGCATGTCTCGTACGATGATCTCCCTTCCACTCACCTGCGATATGTACTTTGTCGCGCTATGGCAATCTCCGCAAACCCTCAGGTTCTTTCTGATGTGTATGGTCGTACCTGGACTCGTGTTCAGCAGCCCGAAAGCAATCGCCAACTTCTCGCTGTGAGTGTTCAGCCACTGCTCCTTCACGTGATCTTCGACATCATGGATCGAATTAGTCTCAGGTACATAACCAGAAGCTTTGATCCTACTGATGAGCTTCTTAAGGTAAGCGTAGATTTCCTTCGACTGTGGGTGTTCTGTACTCCCTGAGTAGAAGCTGTGGACTTCATTTCTCAGCTCTACTAAACTGCACCCTGGCGTTTTCTGAAGCCCTTTCTTCTGCATCAACGCTCTCACTTCGGCAACTTCCTTCCACATTGATGATGTCGCGTAAATGTTGGCTAGAAGTACGTGGTAGCCACCTTCTTCCGGGTTCAGTTCGAACAGTTTCTCCGCTGCTTTCTCTGCAAAATTGACGTTCTTGTGGATTTTACAAGCTCCCAGCATTGCTCCGTAGACTTGAATCTCTGGATCAACTGGCATCTTGTTGATGAAATCCCATGCCTCTTTTAGCAGCCCAGCTCGACCAAGAAGGTCAACCATAGCTCCATAATGGTCCATTGCCGGCTCTAGAACATAGTCTCTCTTCATGCTCTCGAAGAATCGCTTGCCTTCGTCCACTAGACCTGAGTGACTGCAAGCTGATAGAATACACAGGAATGTTATATGATTCGGCTTAATATCTCCCTTTTGCATGTCCGTGAACAACTCCACGGCAGCACGTCCGTGTCCATGAACTCCGTATCCATCTATCATAGCATTCCAAGTTATTACATGCCTTGTATCCATCATGTCAAAGAGTCTTCTTGCAGTATGAATGGCTCCACATTTTGCATACATGTCCACAAGAGCTGTCATCACATAAACATTTTTATCCAGAAACCGTCTCACCACAAGCCCGTGAATCCACTTTGCCTGTCGAGGAATCGACAACTCGGCAAGAGCAGGAATAACACTCACCATTGTGAAAGAATCTGTCTTTATGTTCCGTGACTGCATTTCACAGAAGAAATTTAAAGCCTCGTTGACGCATCCATTCTGAGCATAACCTAGTATCATAGTATTCCATGACACAGTTGTTCTATTCTGCAACTTCTCGAAAACGTCAGAAGCAAGGTCGATCCTCTTGCACTTGGAATACATAGAAATCAAGGAGTTCATCACGGAAACATCCGAACCAAGCTTCAATTCATCAACCAGCTTGTGAACAAATTTCCCGCGTTCGAGGTCACCCAAATCAGCACATGCATGTGAAGCTTGCATAACGGTGACATTAGTCGGTTGAATCCCTTCTACCATCATTTTCTGAAATATCACCATTGCTTCTTCAGCATTCCCATTCTCTACATACCCATCGATCATTGCGTTCCAAGACACGACATTCCTGCGTTTCATCCCTTCGAAAATCACCCTTGCCGTCCCCACATCTTTACACTTCGAATACATGTCCACAAAAGCAGTAGAGACATTCACAAGCCCATCAAATCCTGACCGAATAGCATAGCCGTGAATCGACTTACCAATCTTCAACGACCCAAAATCAGCAGCTGCAGGTAAGACAGAGACAATGGTAATCGAATCCGGCCTCTGCCCACCCTCAAACATCTTGGGAATCAACTCCAACGCCACTCTTGCAACCCCATTCTGAGCATACCCAGAAACAATAGTATTCCAAGACACCAAGTCTCTCTCAGGCATTCTCTCGAACATCTTATGTGCACTATCAACCTGCCTACACTTCGCGTACAAATGCACAACCCCAGTCGTCGCAAACAAATTCCACGAAAACCCACTAGTAATCAACAGCCCATGAATCTCCTTCCCCCTCTTAAGATCCAAATTGTCCCCACATAGCTTCAACAAATACGCGAAATTGTACACAACGGGAACAACCCCATCGTGCCTCATCCTAGTGAAAAAAGAAAATGCAGTATCCATCGATGAATGATTGATATACCCTTTAAGCATGGTGTGGTAAAATGGATCAACCTTGTGGTCAATCGGCTCGAATACGCGAGCTGCCTCGGCCAAGCATCCGTAGCTGCAGAAGAGGCTGACGAACTTGGTTTGGAAGAGGTGTTCCCCGTATAGGCCGTTCTTGATGACGAGAGGGAGGATTCGGTGAAGCTCCGCCGGTGAAGTGCAGAGCTCCAGGAGAATGGCGGCAGGGTGATTGTAGATGTGAGAAGGGATGTGGACTCTCTGGGAAAGAGTGTGGTGGGATAGAGGTGTTAATGAAGCAGAAACGGAGGTGGGAAATGGAGGGAGGTTCGCTTTGGTGATTGTGGCGTTCAGAGGAAGAGGAAGGACGACGAGCTTGGAGCTCATTTCTGATTAGCTCGTCGTCGTCTTCAGTTCAAAACGAAGGGAGGGCCTTTCTCTGGTGTTATTTTATCTTACAAATTGTAAGTTACAATTTCTAATAATTTTTATTTATTTTCATTTATTTTTTGGGTCAAATTATTCAACTTAGTCCCATAACTTTGAGTGAGTTATAACTAACCTGGACGAGTTTGTAAACCGCCCCAAAGTTTCGGGACTATATTTGACCCTTTTTTTTTTCTCCTGTGTAATCCATAGTTAACCACTTGTTAGAAAACAATATAAAATTCAAATGGAATCCTCACCCAACCACTCGAGTTCTTGACATGGTTTCAAAGTCTTTTATCAACAAGAGGCCAAGGTTCGAATCATGGTAACCATCAATTCATGTATAAAGACTTATTGAACCCTACGTTAAACAATATAAAATCCAATCAGAACCATCTCCCAACAACTCGAGTTATTGGGACATGACAATGCCACCACATGGGTCCTCTGAGATAGCTCAGGTGCAGTCCTTCAAGAACTCCATATCCAGGTATGTCAGATCATTTCCTCCTCGAGCTTCTGGCTTGTTGAGATGTCGTTGCTTGGTATTGATTTTCAAGTCACTTTTGCTATGATATTGAGTATGACGATTAACAGGTCATGCTAATCAGTAAGTTACTATTTAGTAACAAGTTTGGTTTTTAAATATGGTAGTCCTCACTTTCTGGGTAGATTTTAATTAATTTATTACTTTCTATCTAATTATCTCCTAACATATCAACTATCTTAGTAGAAAAATCACCTTTGTGAGTCACATTATGAATTTGTGCAAGGTATTGTTTTCAATATTGTACGCACTAACTTAGTGATATGGTGTGCTATTTTTGCCAACTTAACAGATAGTCGCATGCATTATGAATCGCTCTTTTTTATCCTCTCTTATTTTAGTCACTCTGCCTTAGCGCCCTTCGTCCCGAGTTTTGTCTTCGTAACTTTAATCCATGCATATTCAACATACCACACTAGTCCAATAGCTACGGTTTGGCTAACTACACATTTTTTAATTGGCCATATAAATATATATAATTGAAATAATTGGATAGGATAAAATTGACAGATAAAATGTGTGGTTTTAAAATCCTTTGTATTTCAAACGTACTACTCGACTGTTATGGATAGTGGTAAAAAAAAAACAATAGGGTAAGGATTAGCTTTTAAGTTGGCAATATAAAGAGAGCAAAAGTGACATTTTCCCTTTAAACTAATTCAATATATTATTTAAATATTTGAAACTGTGTGGAAAACAAACAACGACTGTACTAGTAACCTTTCTGATTCACTGTCCCATTCATTTCAGTAAATATTTTTTATCTTGTTATCATGTTTATGGTAAAACAACCATGTTTCCCAAGGAAAGTTACTCTTTACAGTTACCTCACTTGGTAATTTTACTGGACAGTAGTACACTGCATTTTGCCCCCTCTACTTTACCAACGTAACAGATAGCCCCCTATACTACAAATCACTCATTTTACTCCCTCCTACTTCGACCATTTTTCCGTTTGGGTCCTTCCGTTCCAACTATCGTCTTCGTGATGTTAATTGATGCGCATTCGATACATCACATTAGCTTCAATAGCCATGTATTAGGTTACTTAGTGTGTCTTAATTGGTAATATAAGTATATATAATTAGATAGGAGGACGAATAAAATGTGCGATTTTAAAACTCTTCGTAGTTCACTATATTCTTCATGATACCTCCCCAATTTACCTCCCTAACCAACTCTTCATATCCTACCTCTGATATCTCTCTTTGTCGGTGTGTAGATGTGTCGAGATTTAATGTTAAGAACATGGAAGTTGAAATGGAAGGACCAAAATGGCAAAGTAGTCGAAGTAGGAGGGGGTAAAAGAGCGATTTTTAGTATAGGGGGCTATTTGTTAAGTTGGCAAAGTAGAGGGGCCAAAGTGCTATTTTCTCTATTTAATAATAATATAATATTGATAATTATTAATCAAATTGAAAATGGATTTTTTCCAAAAATAGGCTTGGGCCAAAATTCAATTCCCAAAATAGGCTCCATGTACGGTCAATTCCCAAAGTAGGCTTGTGTGTGCTGACTGGACGCGTACATCGCCAAATTAAATGGCGATCATTGTTTACCGCCAATATAAATGGCGATTTACACCATCTGACACAACAGCACCAAAATCGCCATTTATATTGGCGATTTCAGCACTGAAAATCGCCAATATAAATGGCGATTTTTCAGCTGCTGAAACAGCACTTTACTTTGGCCTGACACTTCACTTTCAAATAACTTTCAAATAGAGTGAAATAGCAATTTGGCCTCTCTACTTTGTAAACTTAACAAATAGCCCCCTATTGTATAAACTGCTCTTTTTATCTTTCATTTTTTGATCAATTTGTATTTTGGGTCCTTCCATTTCAACTAACGCTTCATGACGTTAAATATTGTATTTTATGTATCGGGCCCAGGGTATGCTTGAATCCTAGCTTCGCCATTGTTTTGAAATACGAACATAAAAATCTCAAAATAGAATCTATGTGCACATATTTAACGTCATGAAGCGTTAGTTGAAATGGAAGGACCCAAAATACAAATTGATCAAAAAATGAAAGATAAAAAGAGCAGTTTATACAATAGGGGGCTATTTGTTAAGTTTACAAAGTAGAGAGGCCAAATTGCTATTTCACTCTATTTGAAAGTTATTTGAAAGTGAAGTGTCAGGCCAAAGTAAAGTGGTGTTTCAGCAAAGTAAAGTGGTGTTTCAGCAGCTGAAAAATCGCCATTTATATTGGCGATTTTCAGTGCTGAAATCGCCAATATAAATGGCGATTTTGGTGCTGTTGTGTCAGATGGTGTAAATCGCCATTTATATTGGCGATAAACAATGATCGCCATTTAATTTGGCGATGTACGCGTCCAGTCAGCACACAAGCCTACTTTGGGAATTGACCGTACATGGAGCCTATTTTGGGAATTGAATTTTGGCCCAAGCCTATTTTTGGAAAAAATCCATTGAAAATTAGAGGTTGAAGCATTTTTAGCCATTTGGCCGCTTTCGTCAAAAACAATAAACCAGAGGCTCCGCTCCGCTCCATTGCAGATTTACAGTTCATCCCCACCAGCTGAGCTCTCTCTCTCTCTCTCGCTTTCGTTATCCTTACTGCTAATGGCTTCTTCGTATTCCTTCCTCCTCCCAGTCCCTCGCTTCCACAGCCAATCATCTTCGCTTCTTCTCTCTTCTTTCTCTTCGACTAATGGAATATTCCCTCTCCGCCGGCCGTCCTCTCTATTCCTCCGATCCAGGCGGTCTTCTCTCCTCCGTCTCCCCCGCGTTGCAACTGGAGTTGGATCTGATCTAATTCAAGACCTCCTTGCCACGGCCGGAGTACTCACCGGCGCATATGGTCTCGTACGATCCTTCGATGCTCTGACTCGGCGGCAGATTATCCAGCAGGTCAGAGATAATTGGTAATTTAGGGCAGTGAATTACTGTTTTCATTTTTCATCACTGTTTTGTTTGTTTGGCAATTACCATTTCAAGCACAAAAGCTGACATGCCAAAATTCCGAAAGTCGTTAGATTCTTAAATCTCTACAGTCAAATATGACGTGAGGGGGGAGGATAGATAAATCATTAAATCCCACAAACTTTAGGAAACTTGCAGTCACGTCTGTACATAGCTTGCTAGACCAGGAACAAAAAGTAGCCTAGTAATGCCTACAATACAGTACACACTGGTATTTCACAGTTTTGTTACGGTGCTTACACTCTTTTTTGTGCTACCGCCGGCATGTTACTCGAGTGTTATTTAGACTTTATTTCACTGTTATATAGGCAGCATTCGAGTAATACTGAAGTACCTCGAGTAACATCTAGGCAACATGTTGTTTAAGTGCTTGAATGTTATTTGACTGTTATTCAGACTCGAGTAACATGTATTCGAATGTTATTCAAGTATTATTCGGGTGTTATTTAACTGTTATTTAGATGACATTCAAGTAATACTCATATAACATATCTGCCATAACAGACAAAAAATGTGTCTAACACTGAAAAAAGTTTGGTATTTCATATTCAGAGGCCTAGTTAGTACATGTTCCGTTATTTCTAGATTAATGTCTTTCTCTTTTCCTGTTTCTTATTTCTCCGTATGATCTTGACAGCGGGCAAAATGATTACTTTTCAGTGTTCCAGAAACAGTGTATAATTTAGTCTGTATAGCTCTCTGCTCAGTCTCATTAATGTAAATTTCTATGATTTTGGAACAGAAACTGAGCAGAAAACTGGTTCATGTTCTTTCTGGGTTAGCATTTGTCATTTCTTGGCCAATTTTCAGGTAACCCTCTTGGCTTTTTTTGGGTTAAACATTAAACAGTTTAGCTGTTTCAACTGTCTTGAATTTGAGTCTCTCTTAACCAGTCCAGCTCCCCCTGGTCATCTTGATTCTAGAATAGCACCTCCACGGAGGCGCGCTACTTCGCCACAATAGTGCCTCTTATGAACTGCCTGAGGCTTGTTATCCACGGTTGCTCATTGGCTACTGATGAAGGGCTCATCAAGTCTGTTACCAGAGAAGGAAAGCCAGAGTATGTAGTGTACCTTTCTTCCTCTCTTCCTGGCTTTGTTGATAGCTAGATGCCTTTTCTGATGAAGAAACGTGTTGCTTTCTGATATATATAGGGAGTTGTTGAGAGGGCCTTTATACTACGTTCTCGTATTGATCATATGCACTCTCGTCTTTTGGCGCGAGTCTCCAGTTGGAATCATCTCTGTGTCAATCATGTGTGGTGGGGATGGTACGAAGTCTGAACCCTCTATTGCTTTCATGAACTCGAATTCCCAGTTCACATTGAATTCAATAATTTTTTTCGTGTGGATATTTAGGTATGGCTGACATTATAGGAAGAAGATTCGGGTCAATGAAACTTCCATACAATCAGGATAAGAGCTGGGTAGGCAGTCTGTCCATGTTCTTATGCGGATTCTTCATCTCCATCGGGTAAGTGATCACCATGAACTTTATCACTTATGCAATCAGTCATTCAAGTTAGTTTCTTTCTCATGCTCTGGATTATGAACAATATACGCAGGATGCTTTACTACTATTCAACAATGGGATACTTCGAAATGGAGTGGAGTAGGGCAGTTCCTGGAGTTGCTTTGATAGCTTTGATAGCAACAGTAATGGAGTCTATACCTGTAACGAACGTAGTCGATGATAACATCTCTGTACCTTTAGTTAGCATGATATCAGCATGTATACTTGAGTTTTGGTTAGTAGCTTAGGGATATGTCAAAAACTTGTTTCAAACTTGTGGTGTAGTTTTCTGCGCTGTCTTCCCCAAGAGTTTTCATGGACAGACAGAGAAGTGGTCAATGGTCATGACTTTGGTCCCCAATTCGATTTTCACCGATTATTAGTCCTAAACACAAATTAAATGTGCAAATTGGAGAGAATTCCAATGGCGGAAGTAGGAGGGAGCCACGTCCTCCTCCCCGGTAGTAGCTAGTGTAAAATTATATGTAATATTTTGTATTTTCAGAGTCTGGCAATGAGGTATTTGAAGTTCGGCTCCCCCATTCCGTTGTTTCGGTAAAATGTTGTCTTAAATTTTACGTAATGGTTACTCATAATCAACTTATAATTATAATATTTGATCATATATTATCCAAATTTGAATAAAAAATTGTCGGTGGCACATATAATTCTTTTTTTACTAATTAAGCTATATAATAAAAATTATTATTGTGTGTTTTTCCTTAGTATTAGATTTATGAAATTTTTCTATTATTATTCAAATGCAAAAAAAAAAAAAAATGAAACCGCCGGTGCCACCTGATTTATAATTCGGCTCTCCCCGTATACCAATTCTGGTTCCGCCATTGGAGAATTCAATGTATATACTCATGATTAAATGCTCAAACTCATTATTTGAATGTTCAAAATCATGTGATGTGGTTAAAGATTGTCTGAAATAGGTTGAATGTGGTTGAATTCGGTCAATTGAATTTGGCTACGGTCATGGTTTTCAGTTGAATTCGAATTCAATTCGGTTTGGCCGTGACCGACTGATTACCAGGCCTACACAAAACGGTCTACCCATGAACCAGAGTTCGTCAAATTATATCAATTATTATTAATTAACCCCATTTATATATACAGAGTTCTTCTGCATCGTACCAGTAGTCAAATGTTTTTCAACGAAATATTGGAGAATCACTGTAATTCCGACATGGAAAGCAGAACTCCCCAATCCATTAATGACAGTTTATCAGATTTGGGAGAAAGCAAAATATAGCAAATTTTCCAGACAAAAAAAAGGAGATGATATTTGGAAAAAGGAGTGAATGAACATCAATCCAAACATCCTCTGCCTTCCATCCAATTCGCTCCTCTTTCTTTCATCTTCAACCCAAATTCCAAATCGCCCTCTTCCTTCAAATTCGCTCATTCACTCTCCTTTCAATATCTCTAGGGTTTTGAATATATTGCACTTTTGGGGGTTCCTGCGTTCATTTAGCTGAGAAAAAAGCTGATGACGATGGCGTAGAAGATAGGTCCGGGGAATCTTTTATTCACTTTTTCTTCCCTTTCTTTTATTTTGTAGTTTTGTGTACAGAGAATATATAAAAAAGGCTTCCCCTCTCTCTGATTCTGATCCATTTGGAGGAGGAGGGGGTTTGGTTTTGCGGGGTTTCTTCTATTTTGACTTGAATTCTCCCCTCCCAAGGTTTTTTAATTGGACGAAGGAAAAGTCGGCTGCTTTACTTTTGATTTTGTTCATTTTCATTTCTGGGTTTGTGGGTTTCTTTGGAAAGAGAGAAAACGCTGTTGATAATGATGTGGAGATTGGGATTGTGAGGGAGTGAGATACTTGGAAGAGATGTTGGCAATGGAGAACGACTTCGATTCAAAGCTACGGATTCAGGGTGGTAATAGCTCTTCTTCTGTTACTACCCCAGCCACTTCTACGGCTGCTGGGAGTAGTGGGAATCCGCCAAGATCTAAAAGTTATTCTTTTAGGGCACCCCAGGAGAATTTCTCAATTCAGGATTTTGAGCTTGGGAAGATCTATGGAGTTGGTTCTTACTCAAAGGTGGCTCCTTTTTCTCCTACATAATAATGTTGCTATTTTGATTGGTTCTTCTGTTTGATAGGTAGATACTGTAGATCTAAATTCTTGTCTGTTATTTCAATCAATTGGCTCTCTGGTGTGGTAATATAGGTTTGTTGCCTTATGCAAGAGAATTCAGCAAGTGATGATGATGTTAGAAGGATCTAATGTGGTTTTCTGCACCGTGTTTCTCATCCTCTTGTCACCTTTTATTGTCTGCTGTTACATAAATGCCTTCCCAAGGAAAACATTCTTTATTTGCATGGTTCCGCTTTGACAAATTTTCTGTTCTGGAAGTTTAGTCTTGTAGGCAACTTGGGAACTGAGAATTGCAGCTAATTGTTCTTGTGGGTGGTAGTCATTGTTGGAAAATATGATAACATGCATTTAATGAAATGAACCAATGGAGAAGTGTTAAGCTTTCACATAGCATCTTTAGAGATCAAAGTTGCCTGGATTTGTCAAGCTAATCCGTTTCTGATATTTTCAACTTAATGCCATACCTTTGGATATCATCTCTGTCAGGTGGTGAGGGCCAAAAAGAAGGATTCTGGAATCGTATATGCGTTGAAGATCATGGACAAGAAGTTCATCACAAAGGAAAATAAAACAGCTTATGTGAAGTTGGAAAGAATAGTGCTTGATCAATTGGATCATCCAGGAGTTGTTCGTCTGTATTTTACGTTTCAAGATACATTTTCCTTGTGTATGTAACCTAGGATTTGTCATGCTATCTGCTTCTTTAACTTTCTGCTAAATTTTCACCCATCTTCTTTGTCTTTGACGATATTCTTGCATGTCATGTTTGTAGATATGGCACTTGAATCCTGCGAAGGAGGAGAGCTTTTTGACCAAATAACTAGGGTAAGTTCATATAAGCAATTAGTTCTTCTTTCATTGATGGTATTCTTGCATGCCAATGCCACACCTGTAACTATATTTTTGAAGAATAATATCGAGGCGGTGACTTGTGGTCTTAACTCCATTTACACTCAAACCTGTTAGGATTCTGTTATATACTGATGCACTGTTGTTTGCATGATTTTCATGGTAGAATGTCGTCAAAACTTGATGTGTATACATTTTAACAATGAAGGAACTAGTGTATATTTGCAGAAACGTCGTTTATCAGAGGAAGAAGCTAGGTTTTATGCTGCTGAAATTGTAGATGCTCTTGAATACATACATAAGATGGGGTTGATTCACCGAGATATCAAGGTAATCTCTCTAGTCATACAATTTTTTCATGATGCTCTCTCTCTTGATATATGAAACACATTGGAACGTCCTTTCATGGCAGCCGGAGAACTTGCTTCTCGCAGCAGATGGACATATAAAAATTGCTGATTTTGGAAGTGTGAAGCCCATGCAAGATAGCTGCATCACAGTGCTGCCAAATGCATCTTCTGGTAGCTATTGTGGCGTTCTGTTTTTCGAACTTATTATGCTGCATCTTATCATGGTTTGACCATTTTGGTCTTGCCTCCTTTTCAGATGATAAAGCTTGCACATTTGTGGGCACCGCTGCATATGTGCCTCCGGAAGTCCTCAACTCTTCTCCTGCAACTTTTGGGTTAGTAATACTGTACATTAAGCAAGATAAGTTTGATTAGCTATTCCAATGTATGGTATTAATTTATTTTGTATCTGGATTTTTACTTTCTTAGTCCTTATAATCTTCTAATCACGGAAATTGGATAGATTGGGGACATGAAAGAATTTATGTTTATTATGTAGACTTATCGGGGTAACCCTTTTTGCTTTTTTGACCGAACAAAACAGAAATGACCTATGGGCACTTGGATGCACCTTGTACCAGATGCTTTCAGGAACTTCTCCATTCAAAGATGCTAGTGAATGGCTTATATTTCAAAGAATTATAGCCAGGGATGTACATTTTCCTGATTATTTTTCGAAAGAAGCTAGAGACGTCATAGATAGGTTGTTGGTAAGTTGCGAATTCTCATGGAATATATTCTAGGCCTATAGTAATATGCTGCTATATCTTACTAGTTATCACTTATTATTGTTTCTCGTTTTAATACGAGGTTTAGAAAGGCAGAATATATAGTCAACCTTGTATATGCCTATTTTTTTTCTCGTCGAGTGTACAATCCACATGTTAGATTGAATGCTTTGCATGTCATCATGTTTGTATTAACTTAATGTTTCTTCACCTTACCTCTATGTGGAAGTTGATGAATAGTTGTTATTTTATTATATGCACATTACTATTTTACATGAACTTTCTACACCCAAATTTGACATTCAGCTTGATTTGTTTCAATTCTTTAGCAATGGTGAAATCAGTTAAGCTGACATTTGCATTTCATATGAATCCTGATTCTCAAGACAATATCTGTAACCAGAACTGCATGTGGTATTTTAATGACGTAGGACATGGAACCTGGAAGAAGACCGGGTGCTGGACCTGATGGTTATGCAGCTCTCAAGATGCATCCTTTCTTTAAAGGGATTGACTGGGATAATCTAAGATCGCAAACCCTCCCGAACTTGCTGCTGACCCCACGGTAAGAACTTCTCTGCACCCCGCCCCCTCCTGGGTTTGTAAAAAGTATACTGATTTGGAAGCATTAGTCCTCCTTGTCTCATAGTTTAGTTTCGAAAATTGCAGGCTCAGTCTAGCGAGGTGAGTGAGCCTGATTCATGGAATCCTACACATATTGGTGACTGTTCTGGACCAAATGATGTGAATGTTCCAGCTTCACCAACTCGTGATTCTGGCCATGTAACACGTCTTGCCTCAATCGATTCGTTCGACTCCAGATGGTATTTCACTTCATCGGATTTTACCCTTTATGTCTTCCACGAAGCTTTTATCCTTTGCTTGAAGCAATTATGTAAGTAGTAACATTTTTATTGTTCAATGTATTGTCTTCAGGCAACAGTTTCTAGATCCAGGTGAATCTGTAATTATGATATCCATGGTGAAGAAATTGCAGAAGTTGTCGAGCAAGAAGGTGCAGCTTATCCTCACCAACAAACCGAAGCTGATCTACGTAGACCCCTCCAAGCTGGTGGTGAAGGGCAGTATAATCTGGTCAGACAATTCAGACGAACTCAACGTTCAAGTAACCAGTCCTTCGAACTTCAAGATCTGTACGGTAATACCAGATTCCTTCCTCCATTAAACTTCTAGCTTTTCCATGAATGCATTGGTCAGGCATTCATTCGTTCATCGTCTACAAACGATTCTGCAACTGTTTGTCTGATCAATCTTCCTCTTTCAGCCAAAGAAGGTACTGTCATTTGAAGATGCAAAACAAAGATCACTGCAATGGAAAAAGGCGATCGAGGGTCTTCAAAACCGGTGAGCAGAAGCCATCTGTAATTTTGGGAAGTTGGTACAAAAGAAAATACAGCATATTAACGTAGAGAAAGAAGGAATATGGTGATCCGTTGCAGAGATTACTGATTCAAAGCAGCATCTCCCAGAAGACTAAAAAGGCCTTTTGATTCAATTTGTTCTTTCCCACTGAAAGAGATTTCGTTTGTGTACAATGTAGGGAGAGTTGTGTATTGCAGTATTCTTTTAGAAACTTGACTTGTTTTTTTATTTTATTTTTTGTATGAACTACTGTATTTATGTAACATTACAACAAAGCCCTCAATGATAATATTATAACATTTGCAGCATTCCAATGTCATATCATAACCAAACAGCTTCCGAGAACACAGGATCACACCTGCATTTTTATTAATAAAAGGGAAATAGCACTTTGGCTCCCTCTACTTTGTCAACTTAACAGATAGGCTCATATACTATAAATCGCTCTTTTTACCTCTCGTACTTTGATGTCTTTGTCGTTTGGATCATTCTGTTTCAAATTTCATCTTCTTAACATTAAATCGGGACGCATCCGTACACTAAAAGGAGAGAGATATCGGAGGTAGGAGATGAAGAGTTGGTCATGGAGGTAAACTGGGGAGATTTCACGAATAATATAGTGAAATATGAAAAGGTTTTAAAACCACGCATTTTATTCGGCGATTTCATCATGTCTAATTATGAAGGGTATTGGAGCTAACGTGGTGTACTGAAGGCGCATCAATTAACGTTACGGAGACAAAAGTTGTAATGGAAGGACCCAAACGACAAAGTGGCCGAAGTAGGAGGGGGTATAGAGAGCTATTTATAGTGTAGGAGCTATCTGTTAAGTTGGCAAAGTAGAGGGGGTTAAAGGGCTATTTTCCCTTAATAATACCGTTAACAACATAACTACCACCAGACAGAAAAAGGAGAAAGAAACACCAATCACATAATAATGCACAGTTGTTGACCATGGCTTCATCTCTCACACCACAAATTCCTCTGCTCCTGCTATGTTCCTGGTTAGCAATCTGCTCTGCTGCAAAGACTCGATCTTTTTCTTCTTCATTGAATCTGATAAACAGAAGAGGACCGTATCTGGGTCTAATCACTGTTTACTCCCCAGAGGAAACTGCTTTCTTCTCCACCGTAGCTTTCAAGGCTGACCCAATTCTCCCTTTTCTCGATCTCTCAGGTCCATCCTTTTGTCCCTTCCAATTGTCATCATCTCCACTTGCTAAGAACATCATTCAATTTTTGAGAAAAACTGGGAATCTGTTTCATTGCAGGCCGCAGATTCAAGATCGGTACTGTGTACGGGGAGAGAGTGGTGTACGTGAGATGTGGAGTGGGAATGGTGAATGCTGCTGCAGCAACGCAGCAGATGGTGGACAAGTTCAAGATAACAGGGGTTATCCATTTCGGGATATCTGGGAACTTGAACAACTCCATGAACATTGGAGATGTTTCTCTTCCTGGACAGATTGCCGACACTGGTCTCTGGAATTGGCAGGTATTGATGATCTTTCTCTGTTCTCTTTTTGGCTACATTCTTTATCCATGTATAACCAAATACCACATGATCTGGATTAGAACCCAGGTGTGGATGTGGATCCAGCTGATGTAGCTCACCTGCAAATTGGGAGCTTTAATGTTCCTAAAACAGATGGAGTAGTGAATGAGTTGGGACAAATTGGATACAGTTTACAGCAGGTGTACTCTTCTTCTTCTGTCCATCCCAACACTCCTGCTTCGCTACTTTGGATGAACGTGACTCGCCATTGGCTTCATCTTGCTGCTGGAATTCAGGTCCGAGACATCCCTGTATAGTCTGATTTGTGAAATTGCATCAGAACTGAATGATGAGTTTCTGTGTTCAGGAAATGGAGCTGCAGCAGTGTGTTAACGCAACGACTTGCCTCGACCAAAAGCCGAAACTAGTAGTTGGACTTAAAGCCTCCACGTCCAACATTTTTGTGGACAACAAAGCTTACAGGGACTTTCTCTTCGAAACTTTCGAAGTTTCTTCCTCGGACATGGAGAGCTCTGCAGTTGTAATGGTAACAGTCTCTTTTTGTGAATAAGGAGCTCAATTTCCTCCATCTTTTAGTTAACAGAAGAGAGTGTGCTGATGCAGGTATGCTTGTCAAATGGGTATCCAGTGATAGTGATTAGAGGTATGTCAGATATAGCTGGGAAACAATCAGGAACCAATGTGATTCGGACGTTTGGCGGACTTGCAGCTCTGAACACTGCCAACGTTGTTCTCAAGTTCATCAGCAAGTTACGTGGACACGCGCACGCCCCTGTCTCGTTCCTTCTGGGCAAGATTTTGTAGCAGCATCAGTAGCAGGGCAGATATGGAGAAATCGAGTCTGAGATTCAGTATCACGAGGAAATGTACACACATGATTTGTTAAAAGCTAGTCTAGTTCGATCAAAGACCATAGTTATCGATATTTTTTATGAGCTTGTCAATCTATACCACAATTTGACAGCTCCTGTGAACTTGAGAACCTTAAACACCTGAACTACTGCCCCGTTTGGCTTAGTAATGTGAAACCCAGATAACTTGATGACTTTGGAAGTAACAGGAGCTGCAAAAGGATGTGCCAACTCCAAAGTTAATTACTTTTTAACATTGTACCATGATGTCATATCAACTTCTACTAAGACTATGCTTGGGATAACTGAATAAAGGGTAAATGGACTTCTGTCATGCTGATTCATGGAGATGCAGGCATGAGTATCACTTGAGAATCAGCAGCTGTACAATAAGAGCTTGCATGAACGAATGAACATTTCGGAGCTGATTGATTTACGCAGCTTTCTGATCCTGCTGTGTTCCTGATCTTTCTCAGATGAACATCACTATTCACTTGTAAATATTCTTCCCATATCAGTCATCTTCCCTCTGTAACCACATTCTTCATGTCATCTTCACCTGACCCTTTTGTTAGTCCTGCATACGGAGTGTTAAGAGTGGGATAAAGTGAGGTTCCCATTGTCATTGAAGTATGTTTACTCATTCAAATTGAGAATGAAGGACAAGACAGACTCAGGGCATCCAGTTACAAAATTCAGGAATGGTCGAGGCACTACAAACACATTTTGTAACCAAAAGATGTGGGGATATGGAAAGAACAATTTCTTCAAGGTTACTCAGCAATGTACTAGTTACCATTGGTTTCTCACCTCCAGAATGGGTTGCATCTAAATTATTGCATTCCCCTCCTGTATGTTCTTCACCGAGAGGTACTGGGTTCTTGATGACCTCATCTTTGACCTCGCAAGTCTAGCAACAGCAAAGAAGATCAGTCGTTTTCTTGAGCTCTGAGAATTCTCATTAAGTTGAGGACAAAAGAGATTTGCTAACTGAACTCATTCAGTTCCGTGTCTTTGTCAACTTTCAGAAAGCAATTACCTTGCTGGATGCTTGTATTATCTTGTTCTGATGGTCATTAGAACTCTCTCCACAAGTCAATTCACCATTGTTACCAGACACGGATTCAACCTTGCTGTCAAGGTCCTGGATTCTATTCTCGGTGCAATCAGCATTGCTCTGCGGCTCACACTGAAATAAATGAGCAACATTTACCTATAAGAACTTGTAAAATGAAACAACAAAAACAGTAAAGAGAAAGGCCTTTGTTAAGAACACATTCCAAGCTACTGCCTCAAGATTGATCAGGCTCGTTTAAGCAAATCAACCACTAACAGCACTTTCTATGTACATGAGTAGAAGCAAGCACACGATATGTATAAGACGACCATATTTATCTCTACCTGGGCATGGCCTGAATTCTTCAAAGAAAGACCAAGAGGTTCATCTTTAGCAGTAATTATAGGATACCGGCTGACGTCCCATCCATAAACACGGCAAATAACTAGCCCCAGAGCTCTATGGCATCTTTTCCAAATGGCTTTATCCGATGAATTATGGTCCCTTTTCCTCCCCGTCTTAGTAATCGTCAAGGCGTGGCGAACAAGGCCCATAGCTTCCTTGTATGTCCTCCCCAATTTAGCGCCCATGGCTTCACACGCAAGGCAAATAAGCTCCCCATTCTCTTGACTTCTCTCGTACAGCTCTCTCAGTTCACGGTCATCCACAAACACACTCAACAGGAACTTGTACTCTTCACTCGCCTGAACATCACTCACGGAACCATCAAAAAACCCCTCTTCGACGTCTTCTTCTTCTTCCTCTTCGTCACTGGAATCAGAATCGTCCGTTTTTTCGTCGATGAATTCGCTGAAACGTTTCGCAGCTTGTTTCTGTAACTGCATTGTCGCGATCTTCGCCAACGTCCCGGGATCGGGTTCGGAAACCTTTCGATCTTGATTGGGGTTGAAAGGAGGCCATCCGGAGGTGGAAGGAGACTGCCGAGGAGAATCGACGGGCCAGTCTGGACCAGGATCGGTTTGTTGAGAATTCGAATTCCGCTTCTTCTTGCCCTTGCTCTTGTGGTTTTTCGTTCGTTTGAAGCTGGGAACGTTGGACGGACCCAGATTCCTCGACAGACTGTGAGGATGAGGAAATTGAGGATTATGGTTGGAGTAAGGGCTGGGGTAATGGTTAGGGTTAGGGTTATGGTAAGGATTAGGGTTGGAGTGTGGGTGAGTGAAAGGGGGGAGTGGAAGAGGTGAGGGGGGACCTTGATGCCAGAGATAATGAAGGAAAATGACTTCGTTCTTAAGCTGTCTCTCTTGATCGGTTAAAGGCTCCGTCAATGGCGGCCCGTAAGGATCCATGGTGGGCGCTTCAATTTGGGGGGTGATTACAGAAGAAAACGGAGATGAAGAAGTGTTTGAGTGCAGGGCGCTTCCCGCTAAACGCCTTCGATGGTCTTGCAACTTTGGCTTTATATATTAGGCCTAATACTCTTATGTAGCATAAACTATTGGCTTATTAGAGTCTATATATAACCTTTTCCGAATTCCAATTATGTCACGACCTTATGAACCCATTTACCAAAATACCATACCGTCTGGTTCCGTTGGAACCGTTAGGACTACGTGGAGCTTTTGACGACGTGGCAGATTGGGTGCTTAGGTGGAGTGACGATGTGGCAAGATTCCAGCGCATGACGTACACGCTTCCCCATTTACGTTTCCCCAAAAACCCACTCACTGTAGTTATTCTTTCTTCCTTCTTCCTCTTCCTTTCCCATATTGTTTCCCCCTAAAAACCCACTCTTCGTCTTCTTCATCTCATCTTCATGAAACGCTGACCTCCTTCCACCTCTTCCACCTTTGTCTTCTTCATCTAATAGTTGAAGGAGCTGACTGTGAAGAAATGCAAAATCAAGTCCTGGATTTCGCTGGCAATGATAGTTTGAGTGATGAATGCTTGAAAAGGGTTGCATCAGGCTGTCCGGATTTGGAGATGCTCAATCTCAGTTATTCTCCAAACATCACCAAAGATGGAGTTCCCAAAGTCTTAAGCAAGTGTAGCCGACTTAGGCACCTAGAGATCAGCCGATGTGTCGGAATAACTAGCCTCACCATCAACTTGGACCTGCCCGAGCTGGAGATATTGAAGGCCCAAGGATCTATTTTAGATGATGAAGCATTGGGAACACATTGCAGAGAGATGCAAGGGATTCAACATTTAGACTTGGAATCTTGTTTGAGTGTGTCAAAACAGGGTGTGGGTCGAGTGGTGGAGAATTGCAGGAGATTGAGGGAGATAATCCTGAGGTGTTGTGAGAATGTGGATATTTAATGCTAGCGGCGCTTTTATCCTCTGTTGCACCTGTGTTTTGTAAATTGTGCTTCCCGTTGTGGATTTGTATGTAAGCAATTCAGTCCAAAATTCATTGGGCGGTCCGTACCTGTTTTTGTGGTTCACGAGCTTGTAAGATAGACAACCTGCCATTTCGCTAATAATATTTCATTGCTCAACTTATTAGATGAATAAGAGTTTAATTGTTCGAAGTTCACTCCAGTGGAGGGCCAAAAATTGTGGAAGGAGGTGGAAAATAAGAAGAAGAAGTTTAAGGACGAAAAGGAACAGAGGAAGAAGAATGGAATAAGGGGGGAGAGAGAGAGAGAAAGAATATATGGGGAAAGAGAAGATGGGGTTGGTGAACTGTGAGGACAGTGTTGGGGAAGTGTGAGGATTTAAATTTTAAATACCCCTTCTCTCCATATCCGCACAGTCAGCCTATGATGTGGCGTATGTGTTCATGCCACACGGGCAATAAGCACAGTCAGCACACGACGTTATGCCAGGTTTCACAATTTTTCCCGAAAACTAACGGCATGTCAGAGAGTGCATTCTCTGTTGGTCGGTGGCTTAGAGCTTCAGGTGATATCTCTCATGACGATTTCAGAGAGTGGTTGAGTTTATGGAGCAGTTATCAGGTTACGGGGTGATTTTTGGCTGGTTGGTATTCTTGTCTCCGGACACGTTTTGGGTTTTTGTTCTTGACTGTCCACTGGGTTAGTTAGGACTGCATAGATTTCGGCTTTCGGCTTGGGGGACTTGTATAGGTTTGTTGGTTTTCCTTCTTTTGGGGTGTTTTGTTAGGGGTTGGTTTGAGGGCCAAAGGCCTTGGGCTTTGACCGTCGTGATTGGTTTTTTGACACCACAAGACGGTTCTTGTATTTAGTTTGGTTTTGGTATTAATATATAATTATCATTCATCAAAAAAAAAAAAAACTAACGGCATGTCATTTTGGTAAATGGGTTCAGAAGGTCGTGACATAATTGAAATTAAAAAAAGGTTATGTATAGATTCGTAATAAGCCAATAGTTTATGCTGCATAAGAGTATTAGGCCTAATATCTATTTTGGTCATTTGTAGGTTGTATCTAATCGATTATACACCCAACTCAAATAAACCAATCCAATCCAATCCAACCTAATCCAATTTAAACCAGGTTCCGCTACTCCTGAATCTCGGCAAGCATTACTGTCACCTGCAACGAGATCAGGTCGAGCTCGTCCCTCACGAAGCTTCGTTTCAAGTGGGAAAGCGTCTTGAGCCTCCTCTATCTTTGCTCTTGTATTATCGCCTATCGACATTGCCGACTTCCATCGTCATGCCTCACAGTTTGATCAATTTCTAGAGTTTCCTCTTTTCTCAGTACCATATCTGGTGAAGTTTTAACTAAAGTTGGCTATAACACTGGTGATATTTCATAAATTCAATTAGAGGTGAGAATCAGTTACCTTTGTCATTAACTGATCAAAATCGGTTAACCTCCAATAAGGTTTTGACTGATGACCAACCGTCGGTAAAAAATCAATCAAAATTCGGTCAATAAAAAATTGACTAGTGTATAAACGATTTTATTCGACTTTGACTGATTTAACCTACTTTTAACTTTAAAATTCATTGTAGCAAATAAGCAATTGTATTAGAACTCACTATTCCATTATTGTCTTGGTCAAGGTTAGTTAACCGTCGGTTAACCACATTTTAACCATTAACTGACTTGCTAAAAAACCATTAACCCCTTTGGGTGCCACATGGTCCCGATTTCGAATGCTAGTCTTGGGTATTTCTTGAGATACGACTATTCTGGTATTACTGAAACTCGATCGATTATTATGAATGATTAAGGTGCTCGACGCCACTTTCTACCAAAAAAAACTGTTAATGTCAGATGAGAAGTTGAAACTACAAAAGAGATGCCAAAAATTAAATTGATAATCATTCTCTACTATTTATTTTAGATGATTGAGTGTGAATTTCAACTTGTGACCTCCTTCGTCGAGGTACAATTACTTTACCTGTATACTACAAGGTCTTCCACGTCAATCTCTACTATTATCATACGATTTATAACAACTTTGATTAATAACTAAAATAGTAACGAATCAAGACGAGTAATAACTAACCGAACCGAAATGAGCTTTACCCAATTGAGTAACAAAATCCAAAGTGGCAAATGGTAAGATTGACGAACTTGGAAATGTGGGTATGGTCCACTCAATGGGTCATCCATATAATTGACCCATGAGAGGCTGGCTAAAAGGCAATTGGTTTGTTTTTCTTAAATTCGCCAGAAGCAAATCCCAATTTCCCCCTTTTTTTGTCCAAACCCTAGCTCGCGCGAACTACTCCAACTCGTACCATTTCCTAAATTTCTTCCGCACACTCTCGTCTTCTTCTAATCCATTTTGATCCCTCCAATTACACATCGTCTCTCAGCTTTCTAACAAATTTGGGTTTCTTTCAATTCTTCCCAAGTCCCCAGTTTTTGTTTTCTCCCAATCCCTTGGAACCACTCGGAGTTATCTGATTTGCGGAATTGGGGATGTTGATGTCAGCTCAGGATTTGTAGACAATATCAAATTGTTTCTTTCCTGCGGTTGCGGGTGCAACCTGTATTGCTGTTTCTGAGTTGGGGGGTGGTGCTGCAGAGGAGACTAGTCGTATTCCCCAAAGCTGTGATCTGTATTGCTTACCGAGTTGAAGACTTTTTGGGATCCATGTCAATGGTGTGTCTGAGCTTCTCTAAACGTTCTGTATCGAGTTTGTTTTTGCTGCGTGAATGCCGCGTGCTACGAGTATTGCATCTCATTAGGTGTTCTTCGTTGTTGTGCTTTCGGCTGAATCTTAGTTTACTTTGTCTCATTGGATTCTGGATTTTAATCAGATTGGATCATATATGGATAGAGAGAGTGTATAAAGGAACCGACTTTCGCCCTGCTTGAATGAACTTAACTTATGAGCAGTTTAAATCAAAGTAGTAAGTTGCTCTAGCTCTACGGATGCAAGTCTGTATGTGTGTTTAATTCTGGGTTTGAATTTACACGGTTTGATTTTTCATTCTGTATCTTTTTAAATGTTCGACTTCGGTTATCTGAAAAGAAACTAGGAAAACTTTCTCGAGGTGCTCCTGTCTTGTTGTCTAGTAGAGAATAGATAGTTGTTGATTGTTCTTGTTAGGGAGAGTGCTTTAGCCAATAAATGACCTAAGTTCAAATGAATTCATTTATCATCATTACAGCAAGCATCCTGTAGCTGGTTTTGCTGTTGATTTACTGAAAGTATATTTCGTAGATATCAGGCCGCAGATAGTTACAGCAACCTTAATCATATCTACTGTAAATTTTCTAGCATATGCTTCATGTGGCATGTCATTATAGCATTCGTTGTTTTTCCTGTGGATTTTAACTGTATGAAAATTGACTTGCAGTTAGTGTATCGCACAGCTCAGGAAACACTGACATATGGATCCTAATAGCTCGAAGTTTGGAAGTGGTAAGAATTTATTCTGGCAAATGGACTATCGGTTGTTTAAGTGCGTATTTTGATCTAGGAATGTGTTGTTTTATTTGAGGAATTCTTAACTTAAGCCAGCCATTTAAATTTCACCTAGTTATGTCATTTTTACCTTCATATTTTATCAAGCACAATAGAAGTTTTATGTCAGTGTTCTTTTAATAGTTACAAAAGCATTGCTTCTCTAGCGAAAAGAATTCTGTTTGGGCTACCATATAAATCATATGAGTGAGAAAGGATGTGGCTTTCATCTTGCTTTATTTTACTCGTTAAGCCCACCACATCTGCAAGTTTCCAGTTACTTCTCTACTTCCTATATTTCTTGAAAGAAACAGAGAAAAAGTCCTTTCTCTTTTTTGCATCTATGTATTTCACCTTTGGCCCATATCCATCTCTTGATAATCTCGAATACTGTGATGCAAATGTAACTACTGTACAGTAAATCCATCTCTAATTGTATATATGAAACTTGTTAAAGTATTGCACAATTTACTCCAGCTGTGCTTTATGTTTCTTTTCACTTCATTGAGAATCTTCAAGTAGAAATATCAAGATTATTAGCTGTTTGCATCTGTTTCCAAAATTTCAGGACCAAGAGAGCTAACCGGTGCTGTTGATCTTATAAGTCATTTCAAATTGTTGCCTCATCACGATTATTTTTGCAAGAAATCACTTCCTGTTTCAATTGCGGACACACATTACCTTCATAATGTGGTTGGAGATACTGAAATCAGAAAAGGGGATGGGATGCAGTTGGATCAGCTTATCCAGAATAATTCCCGGCCAAGAGATGGAAATATACGTATACAGCCTTTTGACCTTGATGTGCTAAGGGAGGCCTTCCAACTGAAGGAATCCAGCCCTGTAGACTTACCTGCTGTAAGTATATCAAGGCACTTCCTTGAGCAATTCGCTGTACTGAATATTGTGTTGGAGTGTCTGGACCTCGAATCATTTGGAAACTCCGCACTGACCTTGTTGAACTTTCCTCTTTATCTATTGCAGTCGGAAAAGGGGACGCCTACAATTGCTGGGAAGTCGAAGAGCGAGTCAAAAGACAAAGAGAGAAAACATAAAAAGCACAAGGACAAAGATAAGGACAAGGATAGAGAGCATAAGAAGCACAAGCACCGTCATAAAGACAGAGATAAAGATCGAAGTAAAGATAAAGACAAGGAAAGAAAAGGGATAAAAGCGGCCATCATGAATCTGGTGCTGATCACACAAGAAAACACCATGAAAAGGTTATCATCACTTCCTGTTTTCTTTGTTACCCCGTGTGTAGGTGCATTTCAATGATACATTTTTGTATAAAGTGAATCTGACTTTTTCTGAGCCTAATTGAATGGCACTGATAAATCAGTCCAATGCCTGAGGGGCTTGATTATCCTGCGACGTATGTTAGCATCTAGATAATTAGTCATCTGTTCTTATACATTTTCAGACTCTTGTGTGTGTGTGAAGTTTGATTTTCTCATTAAAACGTTTTTTTAATGTTCATTCTGAATTTTGCTTGGTCACTTTCAAATTCAGAAACGGAGACACGATGGAGATGAAGATCTAAATGATGTACACAGGCACAAGAAAAGTAAGGTAAGAGGATGAGTTGGACTCCTTGGATCTTCACTCATTTACTTTCCCCCAAACTATTCTCTCCCAAAATGAAGTCATCTGCTTATATCTCCTGCAGCACAAGAGTTCAAAGATTGATGAAATGGGTGCAATAAGAGTAGCAGGCTGAAATGATTGACATCCCACAGTTTATTGTTCCTAAAGTGGTTGTTTACAATATGGAGGGACTCTGACTTGCAACTTTTCATATTTGGGAGGTAACCTCCCTTTCCTACTGTTGGCAACGATTCAATTGAACTGTGACAATGTCAGTGATGGCTTATCGGTTACGCGCTGCTTGAAACCGTGCAGGGTAGGAGGGGTTGAGAACTGACCAACTGAGGATGGGTGAATTCACCCAACAAAACTAGATGGTATATAACAAACCAACTCTAGAGAGAATTGGTTGCTGGAAAAAGCAAGTTTGTATGAGTATAATAGTGATGGTAGGAGGAATAGACAGTGGTGGTGGTTAATAAGTAAAAGACTGTTTGTTTCGTTGGTTTTTTGGCTCTCCTCTTCTTGCAGGTTGAAGCAATTGTGGAACATTTTTGGCTGGTGTGTGTTAGAATGAATAGTGGGATGTCTTGTATGAACTTGGACTGTGGAGTCTGAAATGCAACCATGAAAGCAGGGTATTGTAGAATGTGATGTTATGTGGAGGGAGATTTTGTACATAAAATTTCATTCTTACACACACGGACCACGGTTGTGGAAAATGAGTCTTCTATTTCTCCAAATAAAATTACGGTGGGTGTAAATGTCATGTTGAAAAGATGAAGGATTGATTCAGTATTGTTTATAAAAACACAAGTATACATGTAAAATGTAGACATAATACCTATCATTTTAATCCCTTGTTTTTTCAATCCGAGATGATCAAAATGTTTATCAATTAGCCCAACTACGGTAACAAAGTCCACCATTTTATGACACGCGATTATCTTACTATCTTATACTTTCTATTGAGCTTGATGTTATACTTATCTTCTCGAGTGGATGACTTAAAATTCTTTTTGAATGCATTTGCTAAATTGATGTCTCGTAATAAAGCTATATAAAAAATGATCAAATACTTTAGTGATCACATAAGTTGGTGATACAAGTTCAAACTTGATGAACTAAGTTGACTACTTTTTACCCATTTTGCTATGATTATTGTCAAATATGCTAAATTCATGTGTCATTACTGTGACAACAGTAAAGTTTAGATGACTGGATTGCTCGACTTTTTATCTTATGTGACCACATTCACACAAAATCCAAACTTAGATGACCACCACCGTATTTGAGCAATTAATTCCCTCTATAAAGCTGTTGTTTTTTTTTTTTGAACGAATAATAAAGCTGTTGTTGAATGGACTATTATTACAATTAACACCCTCAAGAGTTCTTGTACTGTTTCTTATGAAGCTTTTACTGGAACCAATTTTCATAAACGAATACATCACACTATGTCCCTCTTCAAACACAAAGTTGAAGCCTAAGTTCAAGCTCAAAACTGGAAATACTACAAAACTTGTACAGCTAAACAAATATTACAAAGAGGAGAGTGTTCTTGACCTGCCATCCGTGATGAAGTAGCTATTAATCTGCTAGATGGGTCACAACTTTCAGCCGGACCTGGCAAATGTTCCTCAATTCTTGCTTTTACTATTCAGATTCTTTAGCAAACGCCTTAATGGCAAGTGGTTCGTACCATTGAGGGCCAAAGCCAGCAGCTTTTCTTGCTTCAGCGTTAAACGGTGGCTTCAGAGGTCCTCTGAAGTGACTTCTGACAACCGAATGGAACTCCCGGATTACTGCCTCCTCTTCGGTGTTCTCGTGTTCTTGTCGTCTCCCTTCAAGCAAAGCTGGAGATGTTTTTGTCTCCCTTAAGCACAAGAACTTGAACCATCTGACTCCAGCAGCGCAATGAGTTATTTCTTCAGGGTAGATTACCTTCTCCAGTAGGTCGGCCGTTTCATTGTCCCCTCCATTCCGGAATCTAGAGATGGTCGTTGGCAGCACATCCAGTCCCCTGGCCTGTCATTAAAGTACAGAAAACATTCGTTAGAAGCTATTGGCAGTACATTCAAGGTTCTTACGACAGTATCAGTCATTCAACAGGAGCACATCTAACCATTCATGGCACGCAGGCTCGGAGAGTTGATATAACTTGCAGAAATTTTACTCCAATGCATTAGCATCTCTAAGGATTCAAAAAGCTCATTTGAAAGTTTGAAAACTGAGAAGAGTTAAAAAGAACGAAAATATGCTCAGAGATTTCCTATTGGAAAAACAAGCTAGGAGGCCAAGGCATGTTACTACCAAAAGGAACTTGAGCTTCTAATGCAGAACTACTTAGTCCAAAAACAAACTCGAATAAGCACCAGCATTGTTCTGAAGAGTTATCAGACCAGGGTAATAACAAATATACAAGAACTTCTCATGGGGTTTGCAAGTTCTTCTCAAAACAAGGCTGGAAGAGGATACGTAATTAAGTAGAAGAAAGAAGAAGACAAATAAACAGCAATCAGGCGAACAAGAGAGGAAAACAACGAATTAAGGACGAGGTACTGAATCTGCATTCACAATCAACAAGAACTAGTAGGGTGCTATAGAAACAAAAGATGAATACTATCAACATTATTAAAATGAAGTAGGGTGCTTCAGCATCTTATTTTTCCCAAACTGGAAAGAACAATCTGTTTAAAATACAATTAGAAGGCCCAAGCTTTAAGCATGCAGGCCCATAATCATACTTAATCATCATGCATGTGACATTAAAGCACACAAGAATTTATAATATTAGAGCATATTAAGTTATTAACCCCACTTGTTTCTTCAAAACCTTGGTATCAGTTGGTTTCTCAACACGGTACTGATAAGATAAGATAACCATCGAATTTACTTCAGCACTTCAGCTTCCCTACACTATAAATCTAATGGATATTCACAATCATCCCTACCTAAAACTGTTATACTGATGCAACTATAAGAACCAGTCAAAAGATTAACAGTGGGCACCTCATGAACGCAATGCTCAACAGCCAAACGAGTTAGCAGACTCTTGGATGTGGCCATAGCAGAGTCCCAGAGCCCATCATGAGCAGGTAACGCTCCATAATAAGAACCAAGTTCCTCAAGACGTTTAGCAAGGAGAGTGAAGTGTCTTCCCTCATCCTGAGCTACCTTTACAAAATCCGTAAAGAAATCTCTCGGCATTGCCTCTTGCTTCCCAAACCGAGCAATTATATCCTACACATTCAAGACATTCTCAGTAAGCCCCACATTTACATCAATTTCACACAAGAGAAACCAAGATATGCAATTTACCCAAGAGAGGTCAATTGCCCAGCTTTCGATGTGAGCAAGACTATGGACAATAGTCCGTCTACTCTGCAGGCTCCCACCTTTGCCGAGCTTCGGCATTAAACCGGGTGGCACCAACTTAACCTGAACCAAAAACAGATTTCTTAACTTTCCTCGTTCAGGCATTTCGTCAAACACGTAAAGAACAAGAAAGCAAGAAATGATGAGTAAACAATAAACATACGTCGGAGAGACGGGCAGGGCGGTCAGGAACTGGGAAGTCGAGATTAGGGTTGTAAGGTTGAAAGATTGAGCCTTGGAGCCATTGGGAAGCAACCAAATCGCCTAATCGCGCCTTCTCGAATGGGTCGGGTGTGTTGAGGATCCGGAGCGCCGCTTCCACTAGGGTATCTGTTTCGAGTGAGCTCATGATCTCGGGTGAAAATTACAGTGGGAGGAGGGTGTTCAGTTTGGAGTAATATAAATTGGGAATTTTGGCATCCATGCATGACCTTGAGAGCATTGACATTACGGGGTCTTTGTTATTTTGCTTGCAAGGAAAGTGGGAGGGGAACATGGAAACTTATCCATAGACGCATTTCACGATTTTTTTTCATTTTTTTTTCATGAATTCGATTCCAACAAAATTTCGAGTTCGGCTTAGATAGCTAAGATTAGTATTCTCATGTAAGAGATAAATCAGATGCGTCATGCCGACATGGATTAATTAATTTGTAGAGCATCACTGTGGATGAATTCCTTGTTGGCTGTTAGACGCGGCGATTAATCATCGCCAAGTTTCGATTTCCTCTTTGTAAAGGCGGACGATTTCCAAAGAGGGGAACAAAATGACCGACGATCTACATTCCATATTGAATATCGCTCCCACCAATGAGGGAAATGAGGTGACGATGACTACAATCCCTACGCCATTGTCACCCGTTGATGTAATCGGTAGTACGGACGTGGTAAATGACCACCAACGCCATTGTCACCACAAGGTGACTGTGCCAACCACATTTTATCATAGTGATCATATACCTCCTACTACGTAGAAAGTATATGATCAGAATAATCACCGCATAATTTTTATAATTTGAAGTTACGTCCAATCTTTTTGTTATCTGAATTTTCACTAATTTTAATGATGAAAATGAATTATTTGTAGAGTCGAGTGCACGACTATAGGGGGATGGCGAGGATGGAGACTTCATAGTAGTCGAGGACATCCACCCTCCACCTCCACCAACACGCCACCTGCCTATTTTGATATAATAGTACTTCATGTATTAAGGTGATCGAGAAGTCGTGATATCTTTCATTAATAGTAATTTGTTTAGTTTCTCTTAACTATATAAAACATTTTTTTATATACGTACACTTGAGGTTAGTTTAGGGTAAAATAGTAATATTATACATATGTGTCCAACTAAATATTGTTAATCCAATAACATTGTTGTGGCACGATCATTTCCAACTTGTATAATTATCTACAATATGAAAAAAAAAACCCCATCAATACATCCGTCGTATTTTATTAGCAAGTAAACGCGGGAATATTTATCCTAGAATGGAATATCCACAAACAAACAACCCCTACACTATAGTTGACAATCGGACGTTTACTTTCTCCCAATCAGATATACATAGATAAATATCGATGCTACCAGCTTAGCTCCCGCAGGCCGCAGTCTGAATCCAGCTTTCATATTGTTCACAGCTATTGCTTTCTGCTGATTCCTCTGCGTCTGTGTTCCCGACGACTGAATCATCATCGTTAATTTCGAAAACCCCTTTTCATGGAGCCGGGGCAGGGGACCGTTGTGTTCGGGTCGTGGATCCGGAGACCAGAGAACGTTAATCTAGTCGTTTTGGGGAAGTCGAGAACTAATAAATCTTCTTCTTCCGCTTCATTGCTCGAGATCTTCTCCTTCGATCACATCACCGCCTCTATCTCTTCCTCTCCCTTGGTTCGTCTCCGTCCCTGTATCGTTTTCGCTGAGACTGTACCATACAGATTTCAATTTCTAATTGCTGTTTGTTTCTCTATAGGCTTCTTTCGAGCTCAATGAAGCTGATGGAGATTTAGTTTCGATCGCTGTTCATCCTAGCGGAGACGTTTTCGTCTGCTCGACTACTAATGGTGGCTGCAAGTGAGTTGCTCTCTTCCTTCTGCTCAATTCTTCTCTCAAATTGGGGGTTAAATTTATAGTCGGTTAGTAGGAGGGAACTCTGTTTGTTCATATAGACTAGGGTTTCGAATGTTTTATTTAGGTTTGGTTTCCAACTGAAGGACTTGGCGACTTAATTAGGTTTGGTTTTTGTTGTGAATTTTCAGAACGTTTGAGTTGCTCGGTGAGGAAACAGAGTTTAAGCTGCTGGCTAAGGAATTGTCGGCTCTTCAAAGTGTTGGTCCGCAGAAATGCCTGGCTTTTAGTGTTGATGGTTCTAACCTTGCCTCTGGTGGTGTGGTAAGTGAAATTGCTCTGTGTTGTTAACACCCAGATTACTTATGCTGTGTTTATTATATGTTTTAGGATGATTGTGCTAGATGCTAGTAGTGATATGCAGTTGTTTGTTCAATCAACTATAGGATGGGCATCTCAGAATCTTGAAGTGGCCAAGTCTGAGCAGCATTCTAGATGAACCAAGAGCTCACAAATCCTTCCGGGATATGGATTTCAGGTCAGTACTTCTGCTTTGCTTTTAGTTGTTGATCGTTGTATTTAAGTAGGCATGTTGGTATGTACGCAATTTCGAACCAAATTTGCGAGGTTCTGTACAGACAGTGTAGTACGCTGTTTGTTGGATCTGACGATGGCTTGCAGAATTTCTTTCAGTTATGCATAGGAATTCAGAAAGTTATATATTTGAACGGACTAAGTGGCATAGTGATGCATCAGTCTTTTGTGAATTTAATTTCACTTTGGTCTGTCCTAGTTTCATATTACACAGTCTGTTTTGTTCAGTTTTTAAGAGCTGTAAATTTGGAGGGTGTTGGATTTCTCTCGTTTCTGAATTCTGAAATGTTGTTCTGATTTTTTTGTTTGTTTCATATTGTAGCCTGGATTCGGAGTTCTTAGCTTCAACATCTATTGATGGTACTGCAAGAATATGGAAGACAGAGGATGGTTCACCTGTGATTTCTTTGGCTCGTAATGCGGTATGGTGAAACTAAATAAGTTTGAATCTCTTTCCTGTTGGCCAATGTTTTGTTTTTGTTCCCCAACTTGATGCAACCTGCTGTATATTTGATAGGATGAGAGGATTGAATTATGCCGATTCTCCAAGGACGGAACGAGGCCATTCCTGTTTTGTGCTGTTCAGAAAGGTAAACCTTATCTGGTGCCTGGGCAATAATGCACTCTGGTTGCATTGTTATGATTAACCTCATAAAGTTTGGCCTTTAACTCAACTCTTGATCCTTTAAACAGGTGATAAGGCTATCACTTCAGTTTATGATATAAGCACATGGAGGAAAATTGGGTTCAAGAGGCTTCTTAATAAGCCTGCTTCTATCATGTCTGTGAGCTTGGACGGGAAATATCTTGCTCTGTAAGTAGTTTGAGTTGTATTTTGGAATTCAATCATTGATGTAACCTTTCTTCCGATATAGATGATCCAAGATTGTTGCACATTCTCTATCATGACTTTTAAAATTTTCCTGATTGTAGGGGAAGTAAAGATGGCGACATTTCTGTAGCTGAAGTGAAGAAGATGGAAGTTAGCCACTACAGCAGGAGGCTGCACCTTGGTACATCCATTACATCTCTGGAGTTCTGTCCTAATCAAAGGTATCTAATTGGTAACTGTGGATTTCTTGTTTCATTACTTGTTTCCTCTATTATACAATCAATTACAAATCATTTGTGTTTTAATTCTGCTGCTTCAAGAATTGACTGATTCTTCCCATTAGCATCAATATGCTAATTCTCTACAACATTTCTGTATCTCGAACCGGACCATGTTATAAATCAGATCTACTGTTTGGATCTCACATCCCTACGGAACTCATTTAACCCACTCGTTCCCTATTTTCTGGAACAGGGTTGTGATAACTACCTCGAATCAATGGGGCGCCGTCCTGACAAAGCTAACAGTTCCAGTAGATTGGAAAGGTCAGTATCTCTTTCTGTTTCCATCTCCCTTAACTGATGCTCGTGGACAAGAATCGAGCAACATCTGATATGATGTTTGCACTCTTACATATACAGAGTGGCAAATCTATGCGCTGCTTCTAGCACTGTTCCTAGCATCCGCAGTCGTGTTCTACATCTTCTTCCAGAAATCAGATTCGTTTTGGAACTTCCCTATAGGGAGAGATCAACAACCCAGCAGAGCAAGGTTTCAGCCCATCTTAGAGGAGACACAGTCCTCACAGGAAGACCCATTTGGACCTCTAGATTTGTAACCCTACAGAGTGGTCTGCCGCTAATCATGGCAATTAATAAAGGATCTGTGAAGTTTTTGTAACACGTTTTCATGGTCGGTGAAAAGAAAAAGACACTGTAAACACAGCTGGTTAGCTACATCTGCTGTTTCCTTCTGTCATTAACCTGTTACCATAGAACAAAAGGTTCTGGGTAATTCTGGGATTCTTTCTTCCTAAGCTGTAACTATGAATTATTACAGAGTAGATGTATGTATTTTTTTGGATCCTCTTCTTTTAGTTCAACGTTGAAATAATACTGGATTTTAATTAAAACCATTTCAGGCGCCAAGGAACTCAAACCAATGATTAATTAAAAAAATTTGAAAATAAATTAATCCATAGCTAGTACTAGTACTAGGACTTGTCTTATCAATGATAAATGCATGTATAATAATATGATGTGGGTATCATTATGTTAGGCAGCATTCAACATTCGCCTAATTATTGTCCTGACCAGGTCTCCGTTCTTACTGAGTTGATGCTTGTTATCAGAGATCGGCTAAAAATTAATGTGGATGGAGCCACGAGTGCATGAGTGGGAAGAGGTACGAGATGGGTGCTACGGGATTCATTAGGGTCTATTATTAACGTTGTTGGGACTTCGTGTCTAGGAATCTCTGATCCTCTCGTTTTGGAACTCTTGACTGTGCGAGATGCTTGTTTGTGGTGTCTATGTTTCAACGTTTTACAGGTTGACAATGTTGAATTAGCATTCTCTTATCACACTATGGCTCGCGTTTGGGCTACATCTGGTGGTGCCATTATCGATGAGATTTTGTTGATGCAACGGCAAGTCCTTTCTCTGTAATTCTGCCTTGTGAGACGTTCTGGTAATAGAGCCGCCTATTATGAGGCACGCTTGGCTATCGGTTTTCTCCAAGAGAACTTGCCGGTAGTCTTGTCTCCCTGAGTAGATCTCTAGTCTTCTTAGTGTCTTATGCTTTATGGGTTATCTCGTAGCGGAGCTATCTATGATAAAAAAAAAGCTTAATAAACAAAAATTGTCACTTATGTACTAATTTTTGAAAAATACAGATAAGATGTTTGATTTGATTTATTAACAAACTAAATCATATGATTTACAATTTAATCGCAAATCAAATTCTATTTGTCATTACGAAGAAAGAAAAAGAAAGAAAAAGAAAAAGAAAAAGAGAAAAATCAGATCAGAGAAAGTGATCAGAAAACTCAAAACTCTCTCACTCTTCTCCCTCTGTGCACCACTTTCCCCAACAGTATCAACTCCCGTTAACGCGAAATCCCCCCCATCACTTTCCCAGGAAAATCTCCATTCTTACCCTCCCGAAACAGCCGTCCCCCATGTTTCGATACTCTCTGCCTCCTGAAGTTGACGAAGCTTCCGCCGTCCCCACTAGCCCTCCAACCAACGACGACGCATCCACAGCTACCGATCAGAATTCTCACTCGATCCGTGACCGTCTCCGTTTCAAGCGAAATACTAACCACCTCGCGTCTTCCTCCGCCACCACTTCCGGCCGCGGCTCCAAATCTAGAGAAGATCGCGCTTCTCGCAAATGGCATCACCACCACGGCGCTTCCCGCCGGAAGAGCTGGTTTACGTTCCGCGGTGTCTATCTCTTCTACTTCGCAATCGTTTTCACGGTTTTCGGGTTCGCAATGGGGGCGATGCTGTTGCAGAGCTCCATTACTTCGATGATGTTCAGTAGAGGATGGAACGAGCAAAGGAGATCGGTTAGGGAAGGGATGAGGTTGGGCACCACGTTGAAATTTGTACCTGGAACAAGATCGCGGCGGCTCGTGGAGGGCCCTGGACTAGATCAAATCAGAATGCAGCAGGCTGCTAGGGTGGGCCTCCGGCCCCCCAGGCTCGCTTTCGTAAGTACTTCTCTCTCAACACTGTGACATTTTTTCCTTTATGAAACAGTTGCTACTAGTTTGTCCTGCCTGTAGGATTTGCATACGAAACGTGTACTTTGCAATGAACAGGATGGCTCTAATCGTCTGATTGTTTACTCTTGTCTACATTTACTGTTTCCTATTCCTGTATTCCAGTTGCATTGTTTGTCACTCGAATTATAACATTGAGTAGGCGAGATTGTGATGTTTTCTGTTTGGGACAAATGCAACTTCATTTTTTTTGAGGTTAGTTTAGATGACCCCCCTGTGAAAGTTCTGTTAGCTTTGGAAAGATTGCTAAATTCACTAAGAGCTTATTAATTCAGTGAGGAGCATGTGTTTTTATCATGTTGGGAGAAAGTCCTTCTATTAGTGTGCATATTTCATTTCCAACGGAACACAACCCTAGTTGCCATAGCAAATGCATGCTAATTTCTTTTTGTATACACTTTTCCATTAGACTCAAACACTCGGTTACAAATGGATTCCTTTATAGTGCCGAATGTGAAGGAGACAGTAGCGAATCAGCATGGTGGGGATGAGTGAGCTTAGGGTATGATCTTCCGACCACGGAGGAATGTACTGTAATCTCAATGAGAAATTGTGGGTGTTACAGTTGCAGCAATTTCAGTGGAGAGAAGTTTCTGGTTCTCACCGTTTGAGACCCACTTTGATATTAGTGTAATCCTTTTGTGGCTTATTTAGTTTGGATCTGTTGAGTGTTATATTACATGGAACACTACTAAACCGAGTGGTAACTTTCAGCCAATTTTTATTACACTACTTTCCTCTGTCATTAATCAATAAGGAAAGAATTAATGTCTTGGAAGTACTCATAATTTCATTCCCAATAATCAACTTGATCTGGTTTTTCTCTACCGTATCATGCATTAGTCATGTATAGAAACCCAGTTAAGGTTCAATGCATTAGAATCAGCAAGATTGATCTCCCTATTTGAGACAATTAACAATGTCTTACCATTAGTTTCTAACCAACAAGATTAATCTTCCTATTGAGAGGCAATATGACACTATTTGGGATAACTAACAATGTCTTCCCATTTCTTTTTAACTGTGTCCTTTCCCCTTGCCAACTTATGGGTCTGCCACTGCTTTCATTAGGAAGTCCTAACTGAGATCAGAATTTGAAAAAATTTAGAAAACAAGAAAGCTAAACAACTCTCGCTTATGCTACATATAAAGCCAAACCAGGGGATTTTAATGGATGTTTGATTTGGTATTAAAGTTTTCCACAGTGATGCAGGAAACTTGATTTCATTTACGAAGATGTGCTTATTTCCTCGCTATTCTTAGCAATTAGTCATAAATTTGCTTTGAGTAATTGCTAATTGTTCTAATTTTTATTTGTGAATGGTGAATGTGTATTACTAAGAAAAAGACGAGCTATTTTAAAGGGACTGATTGCTAATTATCTGATTAATTTCAGATTTTGGGCAATGTTAAGAAAAATCCGCAGTTGTTGATGTTGGTTACAATAATGAAGAATCTGAGGAAACTTGGCTATGCACTTCAGGTGACTCACCTGTACTGTTCTTTCTATACTTACTATCCTATCTATCTTTCCTATTGCTCTGTTTCATCTGTGTCTCATGCCACCATTTCTTTACACTCTGTCCTAAAAGATTCAACTCAAATTATTGCATCGTTTTCAACTAAAGTCAGCTTGCAATAAGTTCTCGTGCGGGCCAATAATCCTTTTTGGGGTTTTGAACTTAACTTAGAAGAGCTAATGCATGTCAGAATGGCTGATTGACAGATTTATGCACCAACAAATGGTAGAACACAATCAATCTTGGAGCAAACAGGAGGCCAGATATCAATACTACCAGCTGAGAGCTACAACACTATCGACTGGTCAATGTATATATTCTTCATTATATTTTTCACATTTCTGTTTGTTTGTTTTTCCCATCTTCCTCTGTATGACTTTCATGTGGCCATGAGCTTTATAAATATTTCTTGCGCATACTGCTATATGTAACTTTCTACATTTATGTTTTTCATAGGTTTGACGGTATCATCATGGATTCTCTTCAAGCAGGAAAAGCTATGGCGAGGTCAGCTTATTCTGTTGTCCGCTGTCACAATTGCTTTATCTGCTGGAATTTCCACGTTCCATTTATATTCTTGTTTTCAGCTTGGTATTTTATGTATCCAATGTCTACTGGGAGTGATGTTTGCTGATGCCTTAGTTGGTTGCGGTGTGATTATTGTTTATGCTTCTATTGTGTCCATAATGACCGTGAATGCTTGTGATGTCTTTTGGTTGCAGTGAAGAAATATGGGATTATATGGTTTCCTTAACACCTTTTCATGTTACCTATCCTATTCATTTTCTGCCTTCAAATTTGAAAATCAGCAATTGTGAAAACCTTGGGATTTAGAATATAGTTTTGTGCAAGGCAGGACAGAGAATATTTCTAATCAGGCATAACTTAACAATTCTTTGCTTATGGTCGTAATCAATTTCTCTATGATCTGTCTTCCTCTGTGTGCATGTATCAAGAAACTTACTTTCTGTTGCTTTGGCTTGAGATGCTTTAGATAGTGAGTTTTATATTTGTGCAGCCTTATGCAGGAGCCTTTCTGTTCAATACCAGTTATCTGGATAGTACAGGAAGATGTGCTTGCTAATCGTCTTCCAATGTATGAGGAAATGGGCTGGACACAGCTTGTGACTTATTGGAGGAGTGTGTTTAGCAGAGCTAGTCTTGTGGTTTTTCCAGATTTCACACTGCCGGTACATATGAATTCATATTACTATTTTTTTCTCTTCAAGACTCAGCTGTATAATACTGTTCCTCCTGTATCAGATGTTATACAGTGTGGTTGACCCTGGAAACTTCTTTGTGGTTCCTGGATCGCCAGTAGATGTTTGGGCCGCTGAAATGTACAGGAAGACCCATGACAAACATCAGCTGAGGGTGGACAACGGATTTGAGAGAGAAGATATTGTAGTTTTAGTTGTTGGGAGTTCCTTCTTCTACAACGAGTTGTCATGGGACTATGCTGTCGCAATGCATTCCCTGGGTCCCTTACTTATCAAATATGCTAGAAGAAGTGATGCTGAAGGATCATTTAAATTCGTTTTCTTGTGCGGTAATTCAACTGATGGGGGTGCTATACAGGTGACTTTTCATTTGTGCATTAATGATAAGACCTCATTTGAAGTAGGACAGAATATTTCATCTTTTTAAATGTGAAACTAGATAAAGTGCAAAATAAATGCTTGTCAGTTATCTGCAAGAGAAGGACGTTCTGGAATTTAGAATAGATGAGAGGAAGTTTTGCTAAAATCTTATTCTTCTGGTTGACATTATCCCATAACCTTTTTTTGTTGTTTCAGCTTGTTGATTACTCTTACGGCGGTATCCTTGATTTTTTGCAAAGATAACTCGTGTATATCTCTCTTGTCTGTATTCCTTTCGACTTTTTGCAAGTATTTAAATCTGCAAGAAACTTCTGTATAAATTTATGTTTGTGATGATTTTAGAAATTGATGCATTGATTTCCATTTGCTTGTTAGTAATGTGATCCGTAAAGTTTTTTCGTTTCTTTATGACTCACATGTTGGAAAGGATGCACAAAAGCTTGATTTTTTTTAACAAATCGTGGAAAAAGTTGTTATAGTGAATTTATTTGAATTTTCCTTCTGCTAGAAAGGTCTTCTTTTGTTGCCTAACTTTATTTTCCAATCATCAGTTTAGTTGATCTTTAGTTCATTCTTTTTCTGCAGGAAGTTGCTTCTCGTTTGGGACTTATTCATGGTTCTGTGAGGCATTATGGTTTGCATGGTGATGTCAATAGTGTACTGTTAATGGCAGACATAGTTGTTTATGGTTCTTCTCAGGATGAACAGGGTTTTCCTCCTTTGATTGTTCGGGCCATGACCTTTGGTATTCCTGTCCTCACACCTGAAACCTCCATGATGAAAAAATATGTGAGTTCGTAACGTCTTTATCACCATCCTTTAATTATTTTGTTCTCTGTCTTTGCCATTCATGGTGTGATTACATAACTGCAGGTCACTGATGAAGCCCATGTGCTATTTTTCCCAAAGTATGACCCGGAAGCATTGATGAGGACTTTCTCTCTTTTGATATCAGATGGAAATATTTCCGAACTTGCTAGAACTCTTTCTGTCTCTGGACGACTATTTGCTAAAAATATGCTTGCAACTGAATGTGTATCTGGTTATGCAAAGCTCTTAGAGAACATTCTTGGCTATCCTTTAGATGCTTTGCTACCAGCTTCTCTAGATCGCCTTCAACAGACCACATGGGAATGGGCCTTGTTTGGTGACGAGATAGATGTGGAAGCTGCTGACTCTAATTTCAAAGGGTTGGGTGTCATTCAGCATCTTGAAACAGAGGTTCAGGATCTTATCACATCTGCAAATATCTCTGCTAATACAACCAATAAATGGGAGCCAGATAGTGTGACCAAGTCAGATTGGGACGTGTTGGATGAAATAGAACGTTATGAAGAATTTGAGACCGTAGAGCTGCATCAGGTATGCTTTGATCTCCTTGGAATCACAGATTTGAGTTTTCACTCCACACTTGACATTTCAAAGTTGAATAACAGCCTAAAAACCCACCTTGATAAAATTCTTAAAATGGCCATCACACCTGAATGTGAAACAGGATTGGTCTTTATCAACCAATCCCATACATAGTTCTCTCTTTCCTCTTGTGTCCGTGGTATTTTCAATTGTAACTTTGGAATCTGTAGGTTGAGGAGCGGATGGACAAACACCCAGGTGTGTGGGATGAGATATACCGCAATGCTCGAAAAGCTGAAAAATTAAAGTTTGAAGCAAATGAAAGGGACGAGGGAGAGCTAGAACGGACAGGGCAGCCAGTATGTATCTATGAGATATACCCAGGAGCTGGGGCCTGGCCCTTTTTGCACCATGGTTCCTTGTACCGTGGATTAAGTCTTGTAAGTTATTTGCATTGCTCTTTTATCCTCTTTTCTTTGTGATTCTTCTTCTACATACACGGTAGCCTTTTCAAGTTCAGGTGTTTTGGTCCCCACACCACCTTTCTATTTTTCCTGTTTTTAAGATTGACATGTTATTTCTATGGTTTGCAAGTCCTCATTGCAAGTTTTCATATATATTATATTATATTTCTATGGTTTGATTGTACCTTTTTGGTTTACTTGATTCTGCCAGTCCACAAGGGCTCTGAGACCAAGATCAGACGATGTGGATGCAGTTGCCCGGCTTCCTCTCTTAAATGACACATTTTATCGAAATATATTGTGCGAGATGGGTGGAATGTTTTCCATTGCAAACAAGGTGGATAACATTCACAAGAGACCTTGGATCGGGTTCCAGTCTTGGCGTACCACGGGTAGGAAGGTATCTTCAGTTATTCTCGACATTTTGTTTGTGCTATATTGAATTGGATGGTTGTGGTGTCTAAAATAACTTTTTTTCTGCCAGAATCAAGTTAGTTTGGATATTAATGTCTTGCCTGTTTCCTCCTTCACTTAGCCTTGTTTCTGTGGAGCAGGTTTCATTATCTCCCAGCGCTGAAAGAGTTCTGGAAGAGAGAATACAGAAAGAGACCATGGGAGATGTTATATACTTTTGGGCCAAATTGGACATGGGTTATGAAGCCACTGGAAGCAGTGATGAACTAACGTTCTGGTCTTTGTGTGATGTGTTAAATGCAGGGCGTTGCAGGTATCTCATCTGATTCTTCGTGCATATGTGTATTGTTATTTGAACGATAACCAACTTCATGGTTTTGTTTGGGTGAAAATAGTGAAACGCAGGAATACTGCCTGCATCTACCTTTTTTCTTCATTATAATGATTCACTACAGATATTTTGTCGCTTAAACACTATACATGCATGAATATAACTGCACTGTCACATGCAGAACGACATTTGAAAATGCATTTCGTCAAATGTTTTCACTGCCATCACATCTAGAAGGTCTCCCACCTATGCCGGAAGATGGAGGTCACTGGTCTGCTTTGCATAGCTGGGTGATGCCAACCCCTTCATTTTTGGAGTTCATCATGTTTTCCAGGTAAGCAACACAAAATGATCCATTTAAGCAGGAACTAAGTGTAATCAATGGTAACTGATATTTAACTACATTTATTGCAGAATGTTTGTTGATTCCCTCGACTCGTTGCAAGTCAATTCTGGTCTTGTATGTATGTTGGGTTCCTCAGAAGTTGAGGTGAGATGCTGCAGTACCTCACGTTTATAATTTTACCGAGACAGTCTACTTATAATTTTACCAAAATTATGCGTTCTCTAATCTAATGAATATCATCAGGAAAAGCACTGCTACTGTCGAATAATGGAGATACTTGTGAATGTCTGGGCTTACCAAAGTGGTAGAAAGATGGTTTACCTAGATCCAATATCCGGCAATCTCGAAGAGCAACACCTAACTGAACAACAGAAAGGAACCATCTGGGCAAGATATTTCAATCTGACATTGCTGAAGAGCATGGATGAAGATCTTGGGGAAGCTGCAGACGATGGTGACCTGGCAAGGGAAAGATGGCTATGGCCATTAACAGGGGAAGTTCATTGGCAAGGGATCTACGAGAGGGAGAGAGTGGAACGGTACCGACAGAAAATGGACAAGAAGAGGAAACACAAAGAGAAACTGGCGGAGAGAAGTAGGATAGGATACAAGCAGAAACCACTCCGAAGATGATGTACAAGGTTGTAGCTCGATTCATTTCGGGAATGCAGATGAACCAGGGATACTTGCTGACTCCTAACATGTTTGAGTCCAAAATCAGAGATGGTGAAGTGAAGATAGATAGAAGCAATTGATGAATTGATTTCATCAGGTGAGGAAACTGCATTGCTACATTGTTGTTTCTTTTATCTAACAGATTCAATTATTTCCATGGAGTTGCATTCATTTGTGAAGATGGTGAAAAGAAGAAATAGCTTCCCTGCAGTTGCAGCAGCAGCAGCAGCCATGGCGGTTAGCTGCTTTGTTTGAAGGGAAGGGATATAGTGATATTGAAATTGATATTTAATTTTGGTTCCAAACATTTTGAATGAGTATTTAGTTGGAGCAGTCGTGTAATTCTTGTAATGTATATACTTTTACCACAGCAAGCATTAGAGGAAATTTTGTTCCAAGTTGGCTTATTTATGAGCAATTATAAATCACAAGTTAGTATTTGAGCTCACTCTCGCCCGTCCTAATCGGTTCGAACTCGAGGTGGCTTCTGAGCTACATAGTCAAACTTTTAATCAGAGCAAGCTTGCGAGCCTGTCGAGTTAACCATTCCCTGACTCAAACTTGAGCTGAATCTCGAACAAACCTTCATGAAGACATGAACCAAACACCGAAGATTGTCGACAACCCCGATGAAACCGAGTTGTATGAGTTCGAATAATTAATTTTGATCTTCTTGTGTTATGAGAGTTAAATGTTTAATCACAATTTTTTTTACAAAGATAACAAATAAAATTTGAAATTTCCATTTGCCAGTCAGCCAGAGCAATGAGCGAGCACAAATAGGCTTCTTTCTTCTCCCTTTGGGCTGCGTAGGGTTTTAGAGGAGAAACGACTCTTAATTCTTAAACCCCGTACTCCGAATATCTCAGCTTCTGCGACTTCCTCTGCTACGTTTCTCCGTCCGCATCAGGTTCCTTCCTCGATTTTCATCTTAATCTCTACAAACTTTGCTCTGCGTTCTTCTCTGCACTTTACTTTTTCTTTTGCTCTAGTTGTTCACTTCCATGGCCAGCTGAAGCTACTGTCAATCTCGGCGTTTATCATCTCATCTATTTCCCTGAATAAACGGCTAATTTGATTTAGAACTTGTTTGCTCTAGGTGTCTCTACGAGAATGATGAACTTGCTCTTGCCATTATTATGCGTTGCATAAAGGGTGGTGTATATGGCCGGGCACTCGCCCAAGCCTGGTCCGCTGGTCAATCGGGACGGGGTTTTCATCGTACATTCGGCGTTCAAGGGATCAGAGGAAAGCCATGGTTCAATCCTTCGTTAAGGAGTAATCTCCCCAAAACTCTTCACTGATTTTGTGTGCCAATTTCGTTTTTAGGGGTTTTTACATGGATTTTGAATTTCGAACTAGAATTGCTCAACTTCACATCCGTTCCTAGTTGCTTCTGGCAGTTGAAAGAGAAGATTTCAACATATATGAAGATGAAAATCAACACAAATGCTCATCTTGTTTTTTTTTTTTTGTTGCAGGTATAAGAAGTCAAACAATGGGGGTTTTCCATCTATCACTCTGATCCAGCAAGAAGTTGGTGGTAATTTTCATGTTGTGCGCCACATTCTACAAGAACTAAAAGCCACTTGGAGCCAAATTGAAAGATCCCAAAAGGATTCTGCTAATGAGTTTCCCCGAGGTACAATATCCAAGAAACTTCGATCTTCTGCGTCTTTGTCACCAAATGGAACTGTCCCTGATGAGCATCCGAGACTGGATGGAGAAGGACAACATCATCCGATTTCTGATGCAGCATCTAAACATGAGGTTATTAAGAATCCAATTGATGGCGATTTGATCAATGTTGAGAATGTAGATTCTGGTGAAGCAAAAGTTGTGGCTGGGGTTCTATCAAGTGGAAGTAGTGAGGTTGAGCAACTGGCTGAAGAATTGCCGAAGGTAGTTGTAAGCATCCCTTCATCGGAAATCAGAAAATCTGTTGAACCTATTGAAGCGGCTGTATCAATGAAAATGGAGAGAATTGCTGAAGGGGGGACATCCAAGGGGTCATTGGTTCCTGAAGAGGACACAAGTGTAGAGACATCTGACTCACAACCTATTATGGTGCCAGCTGATGATAGGGAGGAAAAGGTTGAATTGGATCCAAGAAACCAAGTTTTCAGTGATCAATCTGGACGAAGGTTTTCATTGTACATTCAGCGTTTAAGGGAGGAGAGGAAAGCCATGATTGAATCCTTCGTAAAGAAGTAATCTCCCAAAACCTCTTCAATGGTTTTGTGTGCCAATTTCGTTGTTAGGGTTTTCCATGGCTTTTGAAATTTGAACTTTGAACTAGAGTAGCTCAACTTCCTAGCTGTTCCTAGCTGTCTGGCCTGTGGCAGTTGAAAGATAAGGGTTCAATCGTATGATGATGAAAATCAACATAAATGCTCATCTTGATTTCTTTTGTCGCAGGTATAAAAAGTCGAACAATGGGGGGTTTCCATCTATCACTCTGACCCAGAAAGAAGTTGGTGGTGATTTTTATGCTGTGCGCCACATTCTTCAAGAACTAAAAGGTAATCAAGGATCCCAAACGGGCCCTACTGATGAGTTTCCTCGAGGTGCAATATACGAAAACTCTCGATCTTCTGCGTCTTCATCACCAAATGGAACAGTGACAGTCCCTGATGAGCATCCCAGACTGGATGGAGAAGGACAACATCATCCAATTTCTGATGCAGCATCTAAACATGAGGTTATTGAGAATCCAACTGATGGCGATTTGATCAATGTTGAGAATGTAGATTCTGGTGAAGAAAAAGTTGTGGCTGGGGTGCTATCAAGTCGAAGTAGTGAGGTTGAGCAACTCACATGCGTAGAAGTTGAGGCTCATCCTGTTACTGGGAAGAACTTCGAAATTAGAAATGATACTGAGATTCAAGGTGGTGATGGATCACTAGAAAACACGAAACATGCTAAAGAAGTTCCAATTGTGGTTTTAAGCGCCCCTTCATTGGAAATCAGAAAATCCGTTGAACAATTTGAAGCAAGTGGATCAATGAGAATTGATGAAGTGGGAACATCTAGTGGGGCAGTGGTACCTGAAGAGAACGTTATTGTAGAGACATCTAACTTAAGACCTATTGAGGTGCCAACTGATGCCAAGGATGAAAGGGTTGGATCGCTCCTAAGAAACCAAGTTAGCAGTTCTGACACAGATGGCTCTTTAAAGCAACCATGTATCAAGACTGACAAGGTAATTGCTCAACCCTATTCAGTTTGTTTGTCTTTCCGTTTGAATCAGTTACTCTGCATGTTCAGTTCATTGACAGTTGAACGTCTATAGTTCTTGATTGCTTTTTGGTGTGAATGATTCAAGGATTTGCACGTCAGAGAAGTCATATGTGTGATAACCTATGTGGGATTAAATTACTGCAGTGACTGTTTGCTTGATGAACCTGCTTCATGCTGCTACTCTTTACCCTTTTGTTAGATTTTTCATGTTGTAGCAAACCCATAAGGAATGTTGTTGCTCTATTACAGGCGGAAACTGCTGCCAATGACGCAAGGACCCAAATTCTCGATAGCACTTCTGCGAGGCAGTCAGATCATCAACAAACAGTCATCTCAGAAAATGTTCAGCACAGGAAAGATGCGTACGTGAACAACACACTACCTTTCATTCTCTCAGTTTCAATTAATGGAAGCTGAGCATACAATTTCATTTAAGCTCCTGACTGACTTTCCCTTCTCCTTGATTGGTCAGGTCAATGGAGGAAAGCCGACTTGAAGTAGTTCCAATGCAGAAAGCTAAGACGATCGGAGCTTCCTTGAAATCGTTTGTGGTCGATGCATTTAGGAAACTTTGGTCTGGATAATGTCATGCAGTATGTACAGTAGAGAGAGTAGATATTTCATATGGGTAACTTGCTGATTAGGAAGAGTATTTTAGGGTTAGTACTTAGTATACCAAGAACGGTGATTGATCTTCTGCGTACAGGTGCAGATCATTGTTGAACGTTACATGATTGATTTACAGTCTTCTCTTCAGCCCAATTTGTTGACCGTTATTTTCGTTATTCATCCAAAAAAAAAATAAACGTTGTACGGAGTTTGCAAGGTTTCGACTTTACCATCTTCAAATTTACAGTGTCTGTTTACAAAATAAAACCAAACGAGAAATGGGCTGGGCCGAACGGATTGTGACCAACATAACTGGGCCACGTGAACGAGTTTGGGCCTAATTCACTATGAAAGCCGGGCCCAATTAGTAGATGGTTAAATTTTGTGACTCCGATCCCTAATCTGACCCACTTCTCAGTTCTCCATTTCGCACTGAAATTATCACTCACTCACTCTTCCCCCAATACTCTGTACCAATTCTTTCACCATTTTATCTTTCAGCTCTCCACGTAAGTCTTCCTCTTCTTTTACTTGCCCTTTCTACTTTCTCTTCTGTTCTGATTACGAAAGTTTCCCCGATTCTACTGCATGTTTGAAGTCTGGATGTGACTTTTTCATTTTTGAGTGGGTATATAGTTTGTCTTGATGGTTCTAACTGAATTGGATTCTGATAATCGATAACAACAGTTTAAAGGATTTGTAGTATGGGGCATTTTGGAGGTGTTTTACTTTCGGTGTAGGAATTTTTAGGGTAAGGTTCGTCAGGCGTTCGTTCGTTACTGCTACTGGAGTGAGAGGTGACCACGGACGAAAAATTCATTAGCATCAAATGCGTAAAAGTTATTCATTTACTTTATGGCGGGGAATTTTTTTGAAGTTTGGCATTTCGCGTTTCATTGTTTCAAATCTCATACTAGATTTGATTGATTCATTGTTTCTTATTGGACGTGTCCTGTCTGAAATGCTGTGTAGAATCTACTGCTGACTTGTGATTGTGTATGTTCTTGGTATATAGCTAATCTTATTATGTAAATGCCTTGATTTGATTTTATTTTATTCACCACTTTGTAGGTCTACGTGTATGTGCCGATAGAGGCATCTAGCATCATGCTTGCTATAAAGGGCAGCTGGGTTGGCCGAACATATGCCATATCCAAGTCCAATGAATCTGGAGGGAGAAAGGCTCGCATCCGGCGCTCAAAGGAGGAAAGGAAGGGCATGACTGAACTGTTCATAAAGAAGTAAATGCTGGCTCCTCTTCAACAAGATTACTTGTTCCAACCTCCTTTTTGTTTCTATTGATGTCTTAACTTAGGGGTTCAGACCTTGGTCCAACAAGCAAAGGGTAAAAAATGGTTAATTTCTTCTGTTAAGTGGTTACCCCTTACTGGTTGTTTCTTTGTTTGCCTCTTTTGGTTACCCCAGGCCCTGATGAAGTGTGATAAGGAAGGGAATTTAGTGTCGAGTTGCATGCTTTAGTCATATTGGAACAGATGTTCTCATGCTAAGATAATGAGCATCTTGTCTATCTGTCACCCCGGGTAGTTCATTGTTTTTTGTCTTGAATGCAATCTCTGTCCTACCCTTCAGAATGTGTTGTGCCTTTCCAGTATATTTTTTCTTAAGTGCATATGATGTACCTGAATATACCATTGACTTGGTTGATCTCCTTGTAGGTATCAGAGCTCGCACAATGGGAACTTTCCTTCTCTTACTCTGACCCAGAAGGAAGTTGGTGGGACGTTCTACACGGTCCGCGAGATTGTTCGAGAAATAATCCAAGAAAATCGGGTGCTGGGTCCTGCTAAGCTTTTGCCTGAGGACCAAGACTCTCATGAGTGGCAGGAGCAGCATCCCTTGGGCACAATAGCTACAGAACCTCAGTCTTCTTCAACTTTGATGCCAGATGGAGGAAATGTAATATCCCCTGATGAATGTCAGAGTTTGCGAGAAGAATCTTCATCCACTTCTCATGACCATGCTTTCGAAACTCAGAAGCACAAAACTGAAGCTGATAAAATATTAATGGAAGTTTCGTAATTGTTGGGAATGTTGAATCTGATCAACAGAAAGATAATGAAGTGGCTCCAACAGAAGATATAACACTAGCCGCTGATGAACCTTCAGTATATAATACCCCTGTTGAACCAGTCTTTACTGAGGTTGAAGTAGGCGGATCACTTGGAAACCAGCCATGTTCGGATGAGGTAGGGAATGCAGTCCAAGAGATAACTTCTCCGGAAGTTAGAGAATCTTATGAGCAAATGGAAGCAGAAGTAGGAGATCAAGAAATAGGGATCAGGAAAAGTGCTCATGAGGTGAATGCAGTCATAGACAATGAAGTGGTAGCAAAATTTCAGGATATGGAAACAAAGAAAAGTGATAACGAAGTGGCTGGTGCAGTCTTACCTAGCCCTTCGTTAGAAGTTGAAGCATCTAAAGAACAAGTCCAAGCAGAAAATGTGGTGAAGGAACCAGAGGACATTGTTAATGAATTGGGACCTGTTACTGCAGATAGTAGTGTCAAGGAAGTGGGATCATCTAGGAAGACAAAAGTATTTCAAACTGAAGATGTGGTGGTGGAAACATTTCCATTACGACCCATTATTTCGAGAACTGAGGCTAGTCGAAATTACAGGGCAGTAAATGGTCTGGAAAGAACAGATACTGAGAAGGTTGACTTGGGGCCAAGTAAAGATGGTTCAAATTCATCAGTTGTAGTTGATCAAGATGAGGGCCAGAAATCTTTGTTGGGAAAAAAATCTGTTGCAGCAGATGAACAACCGAGTTCAAGCCCAGTTACTGCAACTGTGGTTGGCAACGATAGCCGGATTGGTGTTGAGGTGAAGTCAAAGTTATCTAATGACCAGGTGACTGATCGAGCTATATTTGTGTTACGTTTCTTTCTTGGCCTTATTTTGGAGGCTTTCTCAATGTGATTTTCCTCATTCACTCCAATTGGATGCTATGACGGGATGTCTCGGTTATCTTAATTTTGAGTTTATGGAAGCTATCATGAGATCCAATTGCTGTGGTGAAGAATGATTGTGTTGTACTCGTTATTTGTTCAAATAGCTGCAGCCTGAATATCCATTAATACTGTGGTTTTCACAGGTGTCAAGTATCACAAACGTAGCGATAAACTCGACTCTGAATAACTCGGACCAGGTTTCAGACAACAAAGGCAGCCAGAATAGAAAGGATCCAACAGTGGAAAAAAGAAACATGTAAGAATGCTGGTTATTAGTTTGTTTATTTGTATACAGTTGGAACTCTTGACTTAGTTTGAGTCTCTGGTTGTGAACTGCAGGTCATGGCAAGGGCCCCTCAAGGAAGCATTGCAAGCAATCATAACCGCATTAAGGTGGTTTGTGTACGGTAGAGAATAGAGATGCTTGTGCTCTCCCATTTTGTGTAGATGGTTATTGATGAATTTAGAGATACTGCTGTCAGTTTGATTGCAACTGTTAATTTGAGAAGTGTTGTGCATTGAATGTGCTTTGCAAGACTTGTATTAGAGAGAAGGTAGTGAGAAAAAAGAAAGAGATGTGATGTGAGTAGTGGGTAAAATGTATTGGAGATCGGAAAAAAGAGAAGTATCGGAGGTTGCTCGTTAAGCGGATGTGTGTGGCATATAAGACCACCATTCTATTTTTAGTGTCTTGATATTTGAACCATGTGGCTAAACTTGAGCTTCATCCTCCTTGCTAGCTCCCTGTTTCTTCAATTGAGGATAATTCATCGTCTTATGCCTCTTTTGCTCGCACTTGTAACAAACTGCCTCTATTGATGTTGATTTTGCCTCTAGATTTTCCTATCTCTTATCCATTACCCTTTGTTTTGTTCCTGCCTCGTTCTCTTGGTTCACAGTCAAACCCTTCATGTGAGAGCTTCTTTTCTCCGACTTCTGCATTGACATATAGGACCTTGAAGTTGTGATAACCTCCTCGTAGTATAGCATCTCCTTCCCATAAAGCAATGTTGTAGTAAGGTGATTGAACGAAGCTGGCAAAGAACAAATCAACATAAAAGTCTTATCCCCGTCATCCAATTTCGCGTCCATCCGAAGCAGATCACTAACCTTTTGGTTGAATTGAGCTATGTGGTTCCCCAAGTCTCCACCTTCTTTCATCATAAACCTGAACAGATCCCGCTTCACGACCAGTTTATTAGTGACATTCCTTGACATGTATAGAGACTCCAACTTCAACCACAATCCGTGCGCAGTCTTCTCGCTCATTACCTTGTATATTACCGAGTCCGTCAAGCACATTTGGATTATACTAATAGCTATCGATTGCATATCCTGCCAGTCTTCTTCCTCCATCTTCTCGGGCTTTACTCCTTTAAATGCCCTGTGAACCTTTTTTTGTGTCAACAAATCGCTTACCCTCATCTGCCATAACGAAAAGTTCCCTTTTCCGTCGAACTTATCAAACTTTGCATGTACCTCCAAACCACTCATCTTAAACAAATTTGTAGCACCAAAGACAAATTTCTTATATTGAAACCGGAGTTCTGATACCACTTGTTGTAAAACTTCGAATTTTGGCTAACGCTTCAGAGATGAATAAAAAGGAGTGGAACAATAAAATATGCAATTGAGACAAGACGGGAAGTTTACGTGGTTCAATCAAATCGATCTACTCCACGAGAATGTTGAGCTCTTATTACTTGAGGCTATCATGTTTCTTCTTCGTGTACTTGATACAAAGGAGAGTGTCTATTAATAGGCTTAAAATTTTACACTAAACTATTAGAAATACGAATTAGACTTGGAATAGTATTTTTCTCCATCTATCTCTTTTCGGATTGGATTAGGAGTCACTATACAATACAACAACATGATAGATATACGGTCTTCAGCACAGTCCGTTGACCTTTTTCGGATGTAATAAAACCAAACTGGCGTGGGCTGGGCTGGGCTGATTGAGAGCAAAAAAGATAGCCCATTTAAACGACTTTGGGCCAGATTCACTATGAAGAAGGCCTAATGAGTTTCTTAAGAAAGAAGGCCCAATTAGTAGATGAGTTAATTTTGTGACCTCCGATCCGTTGACCCGGCCCAATTTGACCCGCTCACTTCCCCACCCTTTCTTCGGTTCTTCAGTTCACAGTCTCAACACTTACTCTGCACAGATTCTTCACCATTTCATCTGTCAGCTCTCCTCGTAAGTCTTAATATCTTCCTCGTTTGTCTTTTTCACTATCTCGGTCTGTTCTTAAATTCCGTGGCTGAGTTGTGTGGAGGTTTTTGTTTCCAAGTTCTGCAATTCTACTGCGTGTTTTGAGTTTTCTTTTTTTGAGTAAATATGTAGTTTGTTTCTTCCATTCTATTTCTAGGCGCCTGAATTCGCTTCTGATTAGCGATAACCACCATTTAAAGGATGTTTTCTCGTATTATAGCGGTTGATTGTGAGGCATTTTGGAGGTGTTTGGCTTTCGGTGGATACATGTGTAGCAATTGCATAATGTGTAGATAGAATTCATACACATTATGGTTGGAATGTTGTATGAAGTTTGACATTTCGCATTTCATTGTTTCGAAGTCTCACGGAATCTCATAGTAGACTGAAATTGAATCACCCTTATTGGATATGCCCGAATGAGAATATGGAATTTCATGTGTAGAATCTACTGCTGCTGACTTGTGCTTTGGTATATAGCTGATACTATTAAGAAAATGCCCTGATTTTCTTTTGCCACTTCGTAGGTGTATGTGTCGATAGACAGCATATAGCATGATGCATGCTATAAAGGGCAGCTGGGCTGGCCAAACATATGCCTTATCCAAGTCCAATGAGTCTGGAGGGAGAAAGGCTCGCATTCGGCGTTCAAAGGAGGAAAGGAAGAGCATGACTGAATTGTTTATAAAGAAGTAAATGCTGGCTCCTCTTCAACAAGATTACTTGTTCCCTTCTATTTTTTGTTTCTGTTGATGTCTTAACATAGGGGTGTTGACCTATTAGGATGGATATTATATCCGATTCAACGTAGGCTCAAATATTGGTCTAACTATCAAAGAGTACAAATTTGGTTGATTTCTTCAGTTAAGTGGTTAGCTTTCTGTGGCCTTACTGGTTGTTTCCTTGTTTTCCCATTTCCATTACCCCAGGCCCTGATGAAATGTGATAAAGAAGTGAATTTGATGCTGAGTTCATGGTTTAGTCATATTGGAACAGATGTTCTCATGCTAAGATAACGAGCTTCTTGTCTATCTGTTACCCCAGTAGTTCATGGTTTTATTTAATGAAGGCATAGACGTAAATAAATTAATCTACTCTTTTATGTTATGGCAGATTTTGGCTAGAAATCTTTGTTATAACTTTCAGAATCTGTTATGTCTTTCCAGTATCTTTTATCTGAAGTCCATATGACGTACCTGAATGTGCCATTGACTTGGTTGATCTCCTTGTAGGTATCAAAGCTTGCACAATGGGAACTTTCCTTCTCTTACTCTGACTCAGAAGGAAGTTGGTGGGACGTTCTACACGGTCCGCGAGATTGTTCGAGAAATAATCCAAGAAAATCGGGTATTGGGTCCTGCTAAGATTTTGCCTGAGGACCAAGACTCTCATGAGTGGTCGGAGCAGTGTCCCCTGGGCACAATATCCACAGAACCTCAGTCCTCTTCAACATTGATGCCAGATGAAGGGAATTTAATATCACCTGATAAATGTCAGAGTTTGGGAGAAGATTTTTCATCCACTTCTCATAGCCATGTTTTTGAAACTCAGCAGCACAACGCTGAAGCTGGGAAAAATATTAATGGGAGTTTCGTAATTGTTGGGAACGTCGAATCTTTACAGTGGAAAGATAATGAAGTAGCTCCAACAGAAGATATGTCGCTATCTGCTGATCCTTCAGTATATAATAATACCTCTGTGAAACCAGTCTTTACTGAGGTTGAAGTAGGCAGTTCACTAGGAAACCAGCCATGTTCTGATGAGGTAGGGAATGCAGTCCAAGAGATAACTTCGCAGGAAGTTAGAGAATCTTATGAACAAACCGAAGCAGAAGTAGAAGATCAAGTAATAGGGATAGGGAAAAGTCCTAATGAGGGGAATGCAGTCATAGACAATCAAGTGGTATCAAATGTTCAGGGTATGGAAACAGAGGAAAGTGATAGCGAAGTGACCGCTGCAGTTTTATGTAGTCCTTCCTCTGAAGTTGACGCATCTAAAGAACAAATCCAAGCAGAAAATGTGGTGAAGGAACCAGAAGACAGTGTTAAAGAATTGGGACCTGTTACTGCAGATAATAGTGTCAAGAAAGTTGGATCATCTAGGAAGACAAAAGTATTTCAAACGGAAGATGTTGTTGTGGAAACGTTTCCTTTACGACCCATTATTTCAAGAACTGATGCTAGTAGAAATTACAGGTCAGTAAATGGTTCGAAAAGAACTGATGCTGAGAAGGTTGACTTGGGGCCAAGTAAAGATGGGTCAAATTCATCAGTTGTAAACGATCAAGATGAGGGCCAGAAATCTTTGTTGGGAAGAAAACCTGTTGCAGCAGATGAACAACCCAGTTTAAGTCCAGTTGCTGCAACAGTTGTTGGCTCTTACACTGATAGCAGGATTGGTGTTGAAGCAAAGCCAAAGTTATCTAATGACCAGGTTACTGATCAAGCTATTTTTGTGTTTCTTGCTCTGACTATACTTTTCTTTCTTGCCCTTCGTTTGGTGGCCTTGTCAATGTGATTTTGCTCATTCACTCCAATTCTATGATTGAATGTCTCGATTACATGTTATTGTATGTTAAAATGATTTGAAATGTGGATATTGAAGAAAAGTTCATGGTATTTCGTTATCTTAAACTTGAGTTTATGGAAGCTATCATGAGATCCAGTTACTGTGCTGAAGAATGATTGTGATCTGGCATGTGCTGTACTCATTATTTGTTCAAATAGCGTCAGTAAAGTGTTAAGCAGTGTCCTTCATCTCGATTTAAGCACGTAAAGTAGTTGCAGCCTGAGTATCCATTTTAATACTGTGGTTTTTGCAGGTGTCAAGCATCACAAACGTAGCGTTAAACTCGACTCTGAATAACTCGGACCAGGTTTCAGACAACAAAGACAGTGTTGAGAGAAGCAGAGACAACCAGAATAGAAAGGATCCAACACTGGAAAGAATAAACATGTAAGTAAAAAGAGCTTGAGATTATAAAAAACACAATGACAATATGTCGAGCTCTTGACTTAGTTTGGATTGTGGTTGTGGACAGCAGGTCATGGCAATTGCCGTCCAAGACCCCTTCACCACCAGAAACCAACCTGCTTCAGGAAGCATTACAATCAATCATAACCGCATTCATTAAATTCTGGAAGAATTAAGGTTTGTGTACGGTACAAACGTTATCCTCCTATTTTATCATGAACCGTTACATCCCAGTAGTTCAAGTAGCTAGGAGAAGAGTTAAATATTAGTTCTACATATTCATTAGCAGATTCTGTGCAGATGCTTATGTGAATTTAAGAGATACTGCAAGTTTGATTGTAAGGTTAGAAATCCTTTTGTTTTGACATGTCTGCAACACATTTCTTTACCGTCCACGCTAGCTCATAAGATAATGTCAGATTGTCAGATGAGATGAGATCAGATGTACCATTTAAGCAGTTTCCTTTCAATTAGGGACCATTGTCCTAATTAGAATTTAGCGTTAAGCACACTTGCCCTAATAATGACCTTGCTCTTCTGTACCAGTCAGAAAATAATATTCCTCTCTATCAGATTACTTGAAAAGATAATAGAGATTAATACAGCAAAAGGCCAAATTGGGATTTCATTATCATATGCGTTTTCATAATTAGGTTGCATGTTGTTTCTGACCAGGTTATTCAGCTCAGAAATTTTCACTGTAAAGCCCACCATGTTTGACAGTCCTAAAAACAATTCAATTGTCCCGATCCAAGAGTTCGGTGGGACGATATGTGGTTTGATCTAGAGGATTGAATTGACTCCAGTGGGATGCGTCGGTCTGCTTCCCATAATTCGTCCATGAGACGTAATGTGCATGGTGAGCATTTTGCAAGGTGCGTGTTAGAGAAAAGGTAGTAAGAACAAGAAAGAGATGTGAGTAGTAGGTAAAGCGTATATTGGAGACCCGAAAAAGGAGAAATATCAAAAGCTAATTCCTTCAAATGTATGTGTGTGACATATAAGTTACGCACGAGAGTTGGTGACACAATATTCAATGTTTTCTGCATGTAAGGTCGCTATTTTATTTCTAGTAGTCTTGGGATTCGAAGCATGTGGCTACGTGTTAGCTTTGAACTGATGACCCTTACATGATCAAAATTCAAAACCACAGGGCTCAACATCTGATGTTGAACTTTCTAGACCGTTAGATTGTGAATTCATCCACAATTCAAACAAGGAAAAATTTCCAAACCATAGAGACTTTGATGTTTGTCATGTCTAACCGTACCCCTAAATCCACCTCTGAACCATTCATAACCTTAAAAAGAGTTGCCTATTCAGAATGACCTTTAGCTTCGGCTTTGTTAAGCATTCTGAGATTCACTCAATCCATTTTTTCTCTAAATTTATTTTTTCTCACTAAGACGTACAAGAAAGGCCATTCTACTTTATCATCCAAATTTTACATATCCAACTTAAGAGCCATAAAACTCGAATTTTCAGAAGATTGGTTAGCAACGTAATGCAAAGCTTCATGAGCAATGAGAGTGTTATCTGAGATTGCTCTTCCTTGGACAAATTTGTTATGAGACAGACTAATTATGTTTGGAGGAATCCTACCTAGAGGTCTTAAATGTTTCATACAACTTATCACATCTTTTTTTGGGTGCAAAGTGACCCATGTATTGTTCATATCAATAGTAACTGTTGTAGAGTAAAAAAATTTAATTTGTAAAAATGATAGCATTGATTTGTCTAGTAGTAGAGTGAAAATGAAACTTTATTATAATTGTCATGAACTCAGATGTCAACGTTTCGAATCTCGTAGACCCCTATTCGCGTACATGACTTACTAAAACTGCACAAACCTCAACTTTTCTAATAATATTATATCCAATTGTTCATGTCATCACGAATTTTTACAACCCAATAACTCTAGAATTGTTAGGAGAGAATTCAGTTTACATTATTCATTAATGATAACAATGTATTTCTTGGAACATTCATAAGAACAATATGCTACATTTTTCATTTTTAGGAATTAATTACATAAAACTAATATTCTAGATTGCAATAATTCATAAACTTTGTTGAAAGTAATTAAATGAATAGAATAATGAAGGCGTTTGATATGAACCGTGAAATAGAAGGTTTAGGCATCATGCATGCATGTGAACTCATATGGGTCGTCACATGCATAAGCATAACACTTCTAATTATTTATTTATACAAAAACAACACTTTCTAAACAAAATAATGGTTTGGTTATATTAGCAAGGCACCAATATATTAACAAAATTCAAATGGAAAACTCCACACTCCCCCTTTATCATTGTCGTCAAATAGTTGCAAGAGGCATGATTTGAGATATCGTTGTGTGTGTTCTGATGTTCTACAGTATAAACTTAATCGGATGTTTGTTCGATAACCCAAGTAGAGTTAAGGGTTATTGTGACATGTTTTTATCACATAGATTGGGAGAAAGGCATACAATTGAAGAGTACATGTGAAACTTGATTCCTGGTGTGTCGTTAGCCTGCAAATACGTCGAGAGGATTTACCAACACTTATTGTTATTGACCAGATACATGAATTGATGCAGAGGACGTGAAAGATCGAGTTTATTCACGTATATAGAGAGCAAAATCATGCAGATGATTAGCTTGACAGCGTTGAGCATGATATATCATTACGCGTATACAATCATTTTCTTGTTTCTCATCCGTTGTTAACATATTTGTCACATTGTAATATCATCCGTATTTTTTAAAACAAAGTAATTATGAATTACAGTAAACAACAACAACAAAAACAAAGGGCAAAAAGATTAAAAAAAAAAAAAAGTGGGAGGTGGATCCCCATCCAACCCTTTCCAAGGGTTGGAAATTCCAACCTTCATCTTAACCATTAGATTTCCTTTGACTCTTTGACCAATCAGATGGTCTAGATTGTTAGGGGTATTTTAGACTTTACACATATAATTTAATTATTATATATAAATAAATTAATTAATTTTTCCAGCGACCAGCAGCTCATCTCCGGCGACCGGCCGCCGCGCCAGCGACTTTTTCGGCGACCGGCCGCCGTCGCCGGCGACTTTTCCGGCGAGACTCCGACGAGGTTTTTTTTTTTGTGCTTTCAAAAAAAACTAGTTACCACCTTTTTCTGTTAACTAGTTAACAATGTTTTTTTAACTGATAACTAGTTAACATGGTTTTTAACTGATAACTAGTTAACATGATTTTTAACTGATAACTAGTTAACATTGTTTTTGTTTGATAACTTGTTACCAGAGTTTAACTTGATAACTAGTTAACAATGTTTTTTTATTGATAACTAGGTAACAATGTTTTTTTATTGATAACTAGTTAACATGGTTTTTAAACTGATAACTAGTTAACAATATTTTTTATTTAGTAACAATATTTTTTATAGATAACACCTTTTTTTAGATAACTAGTTAACAAAAAGTTTAGTTGATAAGTAGTTATCAAAATTAGTTAACTAGTTAACACCTTTTTTCTGTTAACTAGGTAACAGTGTTTTTTAACTGATAACTAGTTAACATCGTTTTTTTGTTGATAACTTGTTAACAGATTTTAACCTGATAACTAGTTAACGAATAATCATATAATCAAAATTTTAACGAGATTTTTTGTTAACAGGTTAACCAACCGAGTTAACTAGTTATCAAGTTGTTAACTAGTTAACCAACCGAGTTAACTAGTTAACATATCAAGTTCTTAACTAGTTAACTAATCGAGTTAACTTGTTAACAAATTTTTTACTCGATAGCAGTTATTTTTGTTAACTAGTTAACAATCCGAGTTAACTAGTTATCAAGTTGTTAACTAGTTAACCAACCGAGTTAATTAGTTAACTTATCAAGTTGTTAACTAATTAACCAACCGAGTTAACTAGTTAACCAACCGAGTTAACTAGTTATCAAGTTGTTAACTAGTTATCTAATCAAGTTAACTAGTTAACATCATGATCAGATAACTAGTTAACGATTTATTTAGCCGATAACTAGTTATCAAACTAGTTAACTAATTTTTTGTTAACAGGTTATCTAACTAGTTATGCTATTTTTACCTAGTTAACTAGTTAACATTTTTTAAGATGATAACTAGTTATCAAAGTTAGTTAACTAGTTAACTAATCGAATTAACTAGTTAACGAAACTTGTTAACTACCCAAACTTTACTGTTACATTAAACATATTAATATTTATACATCAACATTAAGATTTACCAAAACTTTTGCATCACCATCTTTGCACTAATACTATCATCCAAACGCCACATGTCTCATAACTCCATTAATCCCAACACACGTGTACAGAAAAGAAAACCTCCCACCAGCCCCAATACATGTGTACAGTAGGAATCAAGGATGAATTAGATAAAGGGTGAAATCTTTGAGATCTGCTGCTGCTTCCTACTCTTCCAAGGATTCTTCCTCACCATCCTCTTCACATCATTATCATCTTCTAGTGAGAAATGGTGGTGGGTCCCAGGGGCAGTGTCGTTGTGGACATCAGTGGTGTTGGTGTGGTTGGTACAGGTGAAGCTGTATAGGTACTGGAATGTGGAGATGCAGTTGCAGAAACAGAGAGTGGAGGGCAGATATGTGACAAGGTTGATTCAGGAGCTGAGGATGAAAGGAGGGAGCTTTGAGCTGGGATCCTTATTGTGGGAGGAAGAAGAAGAGCTCCAGTACAGAAACTAAAACTAAATCGGAGCCCTTTGTGGTCTGGATTGTCGTCGGAGAAGGTTGGCCACCGCTGCTCCGATCCGGCCATCCGCGCTCCGATCCGGCCACCGCTGCTCCGATCCGGCCACCCGCTGCTCCGATCCGGCCATCGCTGCTCCGACCCCACCGGCCACTGCTACTCCGATCCGGCCGCTGCTCCACCTCAATCAACACCACCACCCCTTGTTCGGATCTCTCGTCATCGGCGATAGTAATAGGCATCGCAGTCGATCTCGATTTCCTCATCATCGTCCGCCGCTGCTCTACCTCGTCACCGCCGTCGCCTATCGCCTCCGACCGCTGCTCAACAACTTCCTTGATGCGTCTCACCAACCGCTGATACTTCCGCAGTCCTCCTTGCCGCTCCGGCCCACGTCGCTCCGATGAGATAATGGAAGTCTGGCTTCCGATTGAAGATTTCTGGGGAGTTAGAAGTTTTGCGGCTGGTGTGCGGAGAAAGAAGAAAGAAAGAGAAGGAAAGAGAGAGGAGAAGGCGGCTGTGTTTTAGGGTTAGGTATATAAGTTTTTTAAAATGCCGAAACTGCCCCTCCGTGTTGTTGGGTTGGACCGGTCCAACCTTTAAAGGTTGGGTCCGGATCTTGAGCCTGAGAGACCAACTAATTAAATCGATTAGGCCAAATAATTAAAAAAATTAATTAAAGATTTTTTGGAGACACTGTATTGTCGTTTTGTCTCCCTTTTCTAATGAGAAAGATGGATGAAAGAGTGGATCATCGCCCCCCATTAGTAATTAATAATTGAATTTTTAACCATTGACTCCTTAAGATTAAAAATAAAAAATAAATAGATGCTCGAATAATTGAGGATTAATCATGTCACAAAGCCATAAGATTCGATTGATTGGCACAATTCCCGATGAGAAAAAGCCCAAATCCCGTCGATAATCCTTCCAACACACAATTAAGTAAAATTATCTTTTGGAACATCGCTCTTGGTAATTGTGTACAGATGCATCCTCCCGTATAATTAATCAGAAGATTTTGATCTGATAAATTAATAATTAATTAATGGTCTCCAAAGACAGTGCTGATAAGAGAGAACTGTTTAGTGTTTAGTGTTTACTGCTGCTGCTGAACAAGAAGAAATATGTGTGTTGTGTTCCTTAATTCTCATACATGAAGAGAAAGTAATTAATTAAGACAACTGTAAGTAATTTATTATCCCTAATATCTTATTAATTTCATTACGTATTTCATTTTCATCAAACTCATCCTTCCTCCTCCTCCTCCTAAAAATTCTCAGTCGAAAATCCAGATCTGGGTTTTTGACTGAGGATTTTCGAGGAATAGGAGGGGAGAGGAGGAGAAGGAGGCAAGGGCGGAGGGAGGATGAGGCAGAGATGGAGGTTGATTGGATTGGTGGATTAGGTTAGAGTTTCATTTGGTTCATAAGTTAAGGGTTTGGTTAAAATGTAATAATGTGGATTTTTTAAATAACACTGCAGTTGACATGTCATTATCACATAGGCAGTTGGACGAAAATATTAACATCCGTAGATTAAAGTGACCACTAGGTCATAAGTTCATAATTCAATTACCAGAGATATAATTTTCGAAGTTCAGTGATTTCCAAGTTATTTGGCCAAAGTTCAGTGACTATAACCAATCCCAGTACTTTTAATATTAATAACCAATCTCCAGTTAACTCATATCATCTTCTTATATTTATTTTTGGAAACATATCACCAATTTATTTCACATTTTATGATTTATGCATATTATGGTTCAGATTTAGGAAGTGAATAGTAACTTGTAAGAAATCTATAATTACATTATCAAATTAACAATAAAACTAGAAATAAACATTAGAGCTAGTCAATTAGCAATTCAAACTCTAATCCATCTAGAAATCGATACTAAACTTTTAAATTTCGTGGTAATAATATGTTACGTACTAAACATGTTGTACTCTGTACATAACTGAGCTACAATCATTATTTCAGATGTAAAATTTTGATTTTTTTTTATATATATTAATGGGTGTGTTCTTGATTAGGGACCGAGTTATAATCGTTTATGTATTATTGGTTCGAAGAGACAGATAGATGTATGATCCCATGATATATTGTTTTCACCCGCGATAATAAACCTAAATAGATTTTAATTTGGAAAAATAAAAATTTATTTATGTTGTTAAAATTAATGATCAAAAGTGTAAAATATAGTTTGAAAATCATATTGTATTAATAAATAATAAATAATACTATATAGTGATATGGCCTTTTATAAAGAGGTAACGATTTAGCTAGGTTATTTGGAACCTGACATTCTAAAACTCTAATCAAATTGTACATAGTAAGATGTGTAAAAGAGATTTGAAAGTGGATATTGGATGAAAATCAATAGACAAGTAGTCACGAATTCGGTTGTCCTCTCGACAAATATGTTAAACCTTGTACTATATATCTAGTATTATAATACAACAAATTCTGAAAAAAAAATGTTGACCTCAAAAGAGTGTTGGTGTATGAATCTTAAAATGCTTCCTACATATATATAGGCACATTTAGTCTCTGAAATAATAAAGTTGTCTGAGTTGAGATATCCACCACCGACTTAATGAACTATGAGTACACTTCTCAGTAATTTGTGACCAAAATCCGACAAATTCTTATCCAATTTCCGAAAAATAAAATCACTCACTCACACAAATTATTAATCCAAGTAAACCATTCTCCGATCATTAATCAAACTTAAAAAATCAGTCACATCCATTGTGTAATTTGAAACCTTAAATACACATTAACATGTTGTGTTTTTTTATCTCATTGTCTTTAACGACAACCGGCGAAATATTTTTAAAAAATGACGGCGAAGAGCGGCGGCAAGTGCAGTTAATAAACCGGCGGCGACAGACAGAAATGGTTGTCAATAATCATTGTCTCCAATATAGCATCCGATGCTACACCCACCCACAAAATATAATAATAATAATAATAATAATAATAATTAACGTGGCGGTGGGTGTACCGGATCACACCCCCCCTTATACGAAACTGGATCGCATGTCGCAAATCCTTGTGCAAAATACACACTAATATGCTCCTAATCACTTCAGACTTTACTTAATTAATAATTAAGCCTTCTTAATACAGATGATTAGGCTAAGTGGAAGAACTGAAGTAGCCACCGATTCTGCCACGCTTTCTCGTCAGAAAATGTTTTTTTTTCTTTCCCGCTGCTTTTAGTAACATGCAAAGCTCGAAAAAGAAAATAAAGTACCACTGCTTAATTTAATTAATTTAATCCGTATGTATGTTCCCAAATAATTACTGCCGCTCTTAATATATAAGATTGTGTTTAACACAAGTTTATAATAAAACTTTTGTTAATTGAATATTTCATGATTTCATTAAGCTGTTGTTAAACGACTTTATAATAAAAAATTTATTAAGATTTTTTGGTCCTAGATAACTCTGTAAGAGAAATGAGATAACCATATAAGTGTACATTCAAACCAAAAAATTTATCATTCCTTTGCTTGAGAGGCAACGAAGCTTATGACGAGCAATGGCGTAACCAGGATTGACATACGGGGGGAGCCGAATTGTAAATCGAAAATTGGTGCCACCGGCAAAAAACAATTCTTCAAATTTGGATAATAGTAGAAAATTTTCATTCATCTAATATTAAGTAAAAATACACAATAAAATTTTCATTGATTATGAGTTGCTTAATTAGTAAAAAAAATTATATGTGCCACCGGCAATTTTTTTTCAAATTTGGATAATTTATGATCAAATATTTTAATTATTAAATACTATAAGTGGATTATGAGTAACCATTATGTAAAATTTAAGACAACATTTCACCGAAACAACATAATGGGGGAGCCGAACTTCAAATACCCGTCGCCAAATTCCGAAAATACCAAAAAATATATGTAATTTTAAACTCGATACCGGGGGAGGGGGCGCCGTGGCTCCCCCTAGCTCCCCCTTGGTACCGCCATTGATGACGAGCCAAATAATGAGTGACCGGGATAGTCTGCCTATGGACCGCTAGCTGTTAGTCTGAGCAGAGAAGAGGAGTCCATCAAATATTGCATATATATCACCAGCGCACCATATCTTCATGTGAGAGGATCTGCCGCGCTACAATATAGATTGGATCACTTGTTATATAACATCTCTAGAAAATTTTGCTCAGACACCATTATTGGGATCAAGGTTGCATCTCCCTCAATATCCACATTTTGCCAACTACAATGACAATACACAAATGGGTCATAAATATAGAAACTGAACTAATTTCAAATCTCTAAACACGACAAAAATGTGAACTCAAAATGATTATCCATCACATCCATTCTTTGGTTATATCAGATGGATTTGATCCGATCCGATCCGATCAAAAGTAACAGAGATTTGAGATGGGAATAACTGCGAATGATTATAAAAAACGTACATAGCAAGTAAATGTGAGCCTCTAATGCTTGGAAGCTACGGTTGACATGGCACTTTCCTTTCCACACAGTGCTTGGTAAATAATATTACTTTAATAATAATAATAATAATAATAATAAGTTTTTTTTTTTTAAATGATGGATATGAAGTGGTCTAGTTGAGTCATTATTGGGCACATGGGATGTGTTGTTATTTATCAAGTAAATGTAACATGGCCCATAAGATCTACCACCCTATTCTTCATCCTCCATTATTATTAAGCACCATTCATGTCCCCATGGTTTTGTTTTCTTTTGCTTCATTCTTAGATGTGTTCAATCTTGATGTAGACTAATAGATTCATAATGGTTTCAGATCCTGTGTTCGATTCGATTCTATGTATACACACGAACGAATTCAAAATCGTAAACTAAAGATCTAGTTTGTGACATCCTAGACAAGATCCCACATCGACAACGCACGAAAGAGATCTATTAGCTATATGGAATAGTTCAACCCTTAACTAACACTACAATTTTTTTTACCTTTAGCTACTGCAAAATTACAACGACATGAAAATGTAGTAGCAAATAGTTAGTATTTGCTACGGCAATATCACTATTTAATGTAGTAATTTGCAGTAGCAAATACTATTTGCGACGGGATGCTGGGTGTAGCAAATAGTGGTATGGAAAATAGTATTTGCTACTGCAAATTACTACATTAAATAGTGATTGCTGACATGGACCCACGCTTCGGCAGATCCAGCTCCTCCGATCTCGCGATTGGCAAGTCGTCGTCCAACACTGCTACAGAGAGGCTAACAGGGCAGCCGATCTCCTCGCCCACTTGGGCCATAGTAATTCCCATCCCATTGTCTCTTGGCCGTCGAATATTCGTAGTGTCTGCTTTAGCGATTGTACTGGGGTGTCCCACCCCCGAACTATTCCATTTTAATTTATCTGGGTGCTTCAGCACCCGTTTTTCTAAAAAAAAAAATTAGTGATTGTTGTAGCAAATACTAACTATTTTGCTATTGCATTTTCATGTCGTTGTAATTTTGCAGTAGTTGAAGGTCAATTTTTTTCTAGAGTGACAAGACGCGTTTTGAGTGAAATGAAAAGAGTTCTTGTAAGGAGTGGAACAATGCAGAGATAGGTGACTTTCTGGGAAGTCACAATTCAACACTTAAAAACGAATATATAAGGTCTAGACCTAAAGCATTCGAGTGACTAAACACAAAAGAAAAAAAACATAAAAGCTATTATGCATGGATTTGTACATAGTAGGTTAATTTTCTTGTATGAATTTGAAGGTCAACATTAGGGGAGGAAGTGGCCGGTGGTGGAAAGAGTTGACCAACCGGAGGTTATCATCGACGGCGCCGGTAGTACTTGGGAGTCCGGGAAAGATATATAATATATAATAATAAATATATAGCGTAAAAGGGTATAATATTTATTGACAAACAAAGTAAAAATAAATACAATTTTGTCAATCCCAAAGCAGTGTATATCGTCCTTGAATCAAACGCCAAATTCTTCTGCTTGAACTGGCAACCTATTTAATTACCATTATTAAATTCAACAAATTGTAAAACTTAAATTAATTGCTTCACTAATGAGGAATTAGGCTCCGGATCCGGACCCAACCTTTAAAGGTTGGGCCGGTCCAACCCCAATTAAGCAGAGAGTATTTTCGTCAATTAAAAAAAACTAAATCTGAATCTTTTTCCGCCGACCTCCGTCTCCAACGGTAAGCTCCCTCACCTCCTGTTCTTCATGTACGCCACCACCGATGGAGTCGTCTTCCGCCCCCTCGGTGTTCGTCACAATCGTGGGCTTCCGACCTTCCATGGAAGCCACCGCGGAACTCGGAGGAGAAGGCTGAATTCATAGCCGGAGCTACGGTCCCGACGTGTCGCGGTCTACGGTGGAAGAGAGGTGAATGTGAGAGGAGGAGCCTAGCGACGTCAGAGTGACCGTGTAGCTCGCCGATGGCCTTGGGGAACGAGGGGCGGCCGAGATTCTTCTCCTGATTAAGCCTCCCTAATTCTCTATTTCTGTGAAGATTGAAGATGGAGAATGGTGTGCTGACGGTGATGGTGCCGAAGGCGCAGGTCAAGGCTATTGAGATTGATGATCGGAAAGGTAGTTGAGGGCGCCAGTGGTGGAATGGAGGAGTACCTGGCGGACATCGGATGGGAATCCGACGATGGGCGGAGGCCGTGGAGGCAATTGCCGTAATTGCCGTAATTGGCGGAGGCTCTGCTGCCGTTTTAGGTTAATTGTTTAGTGAGTTAATTGTGGTAATTGCAATTTAGTCACTATATTGTAAGTTATAGATAATTTGATTACATAGTATTAAAAGTTACATTTTAGTCACTATTTTTATATTGTTGGCATTATTGGAATAATCTTTGAACTATATAAATTGGTTGTCGAACAATGTGTTAATAATTCGTATAATTAGTTAACAAGTTTTGATAACTAGTTATCAACCAAATAATATGTTAACTAGTTATCCAATTATAATATTAACTAATATAAATTGGTTCTCGAATAACGTGTTAACTAGTTCGTATAATTAGTTAACAAGTTTTGATAACTAGTCATCAACTAAATATCCTCGTTAACTAGTTATCCAATCGTAATGTTAACTAGTTAACTCGATAAATTAACTAATTAAAAACAAAATAACTAGTTAACACGATTAGTTAACTAATTAACTTGATTAGATAATTAGTTAACATGATTGGTTAACTAGTTAAATCGATTGGTTAACTAGTTATCATCTTAAAAAAATGTTAAAAACTTATTTTAGTCATGATATTAACTAGTTATCATCTTAAAAAATGTTAACTAGTTATCAGTTTAAAAACCATGTTAACTAGTTATCTTAGTCATGATGTTAACTAGTTAACTCGATAAGTTATCTAGTTAACTAGTTATGCTAATTCGTTAACAAGTTAACATCAGAATAACCTGTTAACTAATTTTGATAACTAGTTAACTAATGTTGATAACACGTTATCACCTAAAACTGTTAACTAGTTAACTAGGTAAAAAAAACATGACTAGTTAGATAACCTGTTAACAAAAAATCTCGTTAACAGTTTGATTATATGATTATTCGTTAACTAGTTATCAGGTTAAAATCCGTTAACAAGTTATCAAATAAAAAACGATGTTAACTAGTTATCAGTTAAAAAAATACTGTTAACTAGTTAACATAAAAACAATTTGATAACTAGTTAACTCGGTTGGTTAACTAGTTAACAACTTGATAACTAGTTAACAAAAATAACTGTTATCGGGTAAAAAATTTGTTAACAAGTTAACTCGATTAGTTAACTAGTTAACAACTTGATAAGTTAACTAGTTAACAACTTGTTAACTAGTTAACTCGGTTGGTTAACTAGTCAACAAAAATATTGTTATCAAGTAAAAAATTTGTTAACTAGTTAACAACTTGATAAGTTAACTAGTTAACTCGGTTGGTTAACCTGTTAGTAAAAAATCTGTTAACAAGTTATCAAACAAAAAATGATGTTAACTAGTTATCAGTTAAATAAACACTGTTAACTAGTTAACAGCAAAAAAAGTGTTAACTAGTATTTTTTTAAGTAAAAAAAATTATTGAAAAAAAAATTTCAAAAAAAAAAATTTTCGCCGGAAAAGTCGTCGGCCGGTCGCCGGAGATGAGCTGCTGGTCGCTGGAAAAATTAATTAATTTATTTATATATAATAATTAAATTATATGTGTAAAGTCTAAAATACCCCTAACAATCTAGACCATTGGATTGGTCAAAGGGTCAAAGGTGATCTAATGGTTAAGATGAAGGTTGGAAGTGTCCAACCTTGGAAAGGGTTGGATGGGGATCAGCACCCGAGGAATTATTCATCCCCTCATGGTTACTTAATTAATATTCTTTTTATACATCATGGATTCAATTTTTTTATATAACGAGTATCCACACAAAATGATAAACAGCTTGTCACAACGTATACTTTATTATCATGAAAAATGATCACTCTCTCAATCTCATGCTTAAAAGATATGACGAGCAATCAACAATGGCACACTTTGTTGTTCACTCTACACATCACTAGGTAACCGTTACCATATATCCTCAATCGTATATATTCTCAATATGTATTTAATTACAAATAATACATTACCGATTACATATATATATCAAGAATTTGTTATTTTTTTTCAAAATACTAATCATGACTAATATCTTTATTGATTGCTCAAATTGTAATTATATCATCACGAAATTTGTTAGCTCCTTTTTCCATAATAAAAATAAAATCATGATATCATGGTTAATGAAATACACGAGTAACAGAGGTGTGATATAATTTTGTATCCACCAATTTAACCACTAGGACGATGACAAATGTGTCTTGGAAAACACCGTCATTCATCCTAGTGTATATTTCTCTATTCTAATGACAAATTCATTTACAGAAAAAAAAATGGGTAATTAATTAATATATAATCACCAAATCAGCTGATCAGATAATTCAAATTAATGAAGTCGACTAATTAGGTGACCCACCCACACGTAATCTTTACACAAGGTTAAATTTCATGATCATACAGAACAGCATGTTCCGCACCCTTTGTATCATTATTACTACATGCTTCCACGCAATTGAGACCATACTAATTTATTAAAAAAATTGGAAAATATTACTTGGCCCCCTCTACTTTTGCCAACTTAACAAGTAGCCCCCTTATACTACAAATCACTCTTTTTAGTTTTTAACCCCTCCTATTTCGACTACTTTGTCGTTTTGGTCCTTTCGTTCGTCTTTTTAACATTAAATTTGGGCACATACACACACCTACAAAGAGAGATATTGGAGGTAGGAGACGAAGAGTTGGTTAGTGAGGTAAATTGGGGAGGGATCGCGAGGAGTATGGTGAAATACGAAGAGTTTTAAAATCACATGTTTTATTCGTCAATTTCATCCTATCTAATTATATATACTTATATTTCCAATTACAAAAATTCTTAGTATGCTAATACATGACTATTGGGGCTAATGTGGTGTATTGAATGCGTATCAATTAACGTCACAAAGACAAAAATTGGAACAGAAGGGCCCAAACGACAAAGTAGTCAAAGTAGGAGGGGTAAAAAGAACGATTTATAGTATACGGTCCTATTTGTTAAGTTGGAAAAGTCGAGGGGGCAATGCTATTTTCCCTAATTTTTAAACATTTTTTCCTTCCATTAAATAAATTGCGTACTTCAACTTTTTTACATTAAGAAACGAAAAGTACACGTCAAAAGGTACACGATGCGAATATATATTTTAAATAATAATAATAATAATAATAATATCATAAGAAAATAAAGATAAGTGATAAGGTAAATGTAATTAAAATTAGCATTTTGACAAAAAAAATAAAAATAATAATAATATGCTTCCGAATTCCGATCCCAATTCCCAACAAGTACCATTGCGGCGATTCAGATCAGTTTAGTACAATTAACATTATGAACAATAATTAGCCTCTTCGTCCCCTCACAAGCCGTGAAAGAAAAACAAAAAGGTGTAGAGTAAAACAAAATCAAAACTATACTATTAACTGTAATAATTCTCAATTAAAAACAAGATCATCATCATTCATGATTCCGTGTCACAATCGATTCAGAGCTTCCGATTAATTTCCTTCTCTGGATTGGAATTCCGTCATCAATTCAAATTTTACAGCGGAATCGGAGTAGCGCACCTCCGCTTCTCCACAGCTTGGAAGCTAGATCGGAACAGAGCATCAACATCCTCACCGTTGATCATATCGAACAGGTCAAATTCAGAGAGCAGCTTCCTTTTGCAGGCGACGGAGGTCGAGATCCTCTTCGGCTTCTTCGGCGCCGCCGGGCAGCATATGGCCTCCGGGATCTTGAATTCCTCCGTTAACGGAGTCTCGCAATCCGGATCCTCGTTTATGTTCTTGATTACCGCCAGCGGTTGCTGATCCTGATCATCGGCGGCTGAATTGCTTTTCACGATCGCGGAACTTCGGTCGTCTTCGTCGTTGATGCTGTTGCTGCTGATGCTAGCTGCCGGAGCAGTTGATCTGAGATTGAGATCGGAGGACATGGCGGCTGTATAAGTTTGTTAGATGGATGGACAGAGAGAATTGAAATTGGGAGATGAAGTGGATCAGAAGAGAAATGAGAAATGGAAAATGGAGAAATAAGTTGGGGGGGGGGGTATTTATGTAATGAATAGGACATGGAGGCTTGTATTAGAAGGTAAGAAAGAGAAAGTGGAGGGGTTTTTTTGGAATTTTGTTTTTAATTTTATTTTTGAATTAAATTTTATATGGGGAAAAATGAGCTAAAGGGATGAGGTTAGTTACATGGGGTAAAACAGGATAAGTTTGGCCAAAATAGCAATTTAATTTAGGTATTAGATAGGTAGGGGGTAAGTAGAGAGTTTTTTCGGTGACAAAGTTTACTTTGTCACCTATACAAAGTTTAATCTGGACCCTTGATCTCATATCCACATCTTAATTAATAATTTAAATTAATTTAATAATGCTATTTAAAGAAAGTGTATAATTTAAATAAAAAACATTCCCCTGCAACCCTTTACTTCCATAACCGCCGCCCCTTTTAATTATTGTTTATTATTATATTTATTTTTCAATAATCTTCTCCTCAAAAAATGCTTGAAAATATTCTCTTAACAATTTTAGATAATCATAATCTTCTTCTTCATATGCTAATCACGCCATTAAAAAAAACTTCTGCATAATTTTTTTTTAACAAATCAGCCCCTAATCATTAAAAATCAATCCCCAAGTTCAAGTTCAAGTTTTATAATGGATGAACCCGGTTCGAGTTCCCAAGTAAAAAAACCTTCCACCGCACCTCTGTTTGATCTAAATAATTCACCGATTGATCATTCCCCCGATGTTGATGATACATCTGAACCATATGAGGATGCGATTCCGACGTCAGATGAACAAGGAACCTTACGTGGCTACGGTATGTTTTCCCTCCTTTTTTAGCCAATCTTCTTTCATTATAATATTACTTTCATAGAATCTACATAATGAATTTTTCTATCCAATCAAACCATAATTATTTTCACTGTTCAGTTTGTGAGTTTCGATTTATGTTGTTCAGTTTGTGAGTTTCAGTTTTTGAATTAAGATTATATTCATTGAGATTGATGCGGCTGGTCAGTATGCACGTAGTACTAGTATGCATGCAGTACTAGTATGAATGCAGTACTAGTATGAATGATCGACCAGAGGTTCATCATCAAAGTCATCCTACAATTCCAACACAAAGCAGAATACCACTGTAAAGACTACCATATATAACACAAACTATGACAACATAGTACTATAAATCGGCTTCCATACACACATATGCCGAAAAAACCTAAAACACAATACATTAACCGATGAACAACATACTAGTACTGCTAATCTCCAAGTACGTTACAGATACTAGTATGTGCCGTGAAATAAATGACATGCTAATCTCCAAGAGAATATTTTCAAGCATTTTTTGAGGAGAAGATAATTGAAAAATAAATATAATAATAAACAATAATTAAAAGGGGCGACGGTTATGGAAGTAAAGGGTTGCAGGAGAATGTTTTTTATTTAAATTATACACTTTCTTTAAATAGCATTATTAAATTGATTTAAATTATTAATTAAGATGTGGATATGAGATCAAGGGTTCAGATTAAACTTTGTATAGGTGACAAAGTCTATACTTTGTCACCCACCGCGCTCCCGGGGTAAGTAGGGTTGTTTATGCATGCATTTGAGTTGATATGCTGCCGGTTGTTTATGCATTTGAAGTCAAATCTTGTGTTCTTGTGTAATGAGTTAATCAAGTACTTCCATGTTTTCAAGGTTAAAGGTTAATTACAGATTGTTTTGATTTTGATGGGTGGGGTACAGTGAGTATGAGTTGTAGCTTTGCAGCTCATCCATCCATATCTCTTCACAAATTAGTTAATTAAATTTATTTATTTTATGAATAGTAATTAGTTAATTGAATTAATTTAAAACCCTATTTGTTATGATGAGCTTTAATTTAAGGCATACCCTCAGATGTCACGAACTATTGCGATATTACTCGCGTATATACCACGTATAGGCTATCTGGAGGGCGTCACCAACTATTGGTTTCCGAGTTCCGCATAACACGCCGTTAGATTTTTTAGTTTTCCGTCCATATCTGTTAGTGTGAGCTGGCAAACTTGCCTACTTGGATCGTTTTCCGCACATGTGGCATATGCCACATCATTATTTTAATTAACCATCTAACTAAAACAAATTATTTTTCTACGTTCTCCCTCTCTCCATCGACCTCCTCTCTCTCTCCCTCGTTCACTCCAGATTAGTCGCCTCCGGCGAGCGACAGCCAGAGTCTCGGATCTCTGGCTTTGCTCTGACTTTCTATTGCATGCCCAAAAACCCTTCTTCTCTCTCTCTTTCTCCACTCCTTCTCCTCTCTTCGTCGGAAACTGAACTCGTAAGGACTGAAGAGCTGGAATCGGTGGATGGGGTCGGAATCAACGGTCAGCACTTCCTGGGGTAGGAATTTCAATTACGGTCCCGTCGGCGACCAAATTGGATTTGACGGCGTCAATTCGACTGAAACTTTGGCCAACGATCCCTTGGTGGCGTTCAAATCGGCTCTGTGGTTCTGGATGAACAATGTCCAGCAGGTCATGGGACAAGGGTTTTTGGCAACCACTAGAGCGATTAACGGCGATTTGGAGTGCGACGGGAAAAGATCGAATGTTGTTGGACGGCGTGCTGGGTATTATTCTGATTACTGCTGGCAGCTTGGCGTTGCTCCAGGGGATAATTTGACTATCGGTTTAACCATTGAACAATCCCCAATTTGTACGGCCGCGACATCTCCCTGACCTTCACCCCCTTCTTCTTCGGCGGATTGAACGAATCGAAAAGAGGGATTTTCTTCTTGTTAGACTTCAGTGACGCTTTCCCTGTCCACGGCAGAGGCATCGTCGGAGGAGCGAATGACAAAAATTCCAGCTCACGAATTGCCAAGGGCTTGACGCTCGGAGTCTCCGAGTAGCTGAACTGGAACTCGAACGACGCGTCGGGGAGAAGATAGGAAACGACGTTGTCTCCGATTAAGACTGAACGGTCTCCGTCGGTGTTGATGACGCCTTCTCTCACCAGCTTGTAGTACTTGGTTCGCCGGTGAGGCATTTTGAGAGCTGGATTGGATGGATTTGGGGGCGGTGGTTTGGATTTCGCACGCGGCGGTGGATATTTCGGGAAGGGAATCGATGGCGGTGGAGGGAGAGGGATTGGGTTGAGATTCCGATAGAGTTGTGAGGATTGGACAACGAGGATATTTCGGGAAGGGAATCGACGGCGGTGGAGGGAGAGGGATTGGGTTGAGATTCGGTTGAGTTGCAGATAAGGCGTTGGGGAAGGTAGCTGTTGCAGATAAGGCATTTATTATTTTTTTTTTCTTTTCAAAAAGTCCTCAGTAGTGGAAATCTAGTCACGAGGTGAGTCAACATGTGACGAGGCAATTCGGCTGAGTCAGCAAACTCTGTTTGCACTCGTGTCCACGGAAACCCCAAAAATCTAACGGCGTGTTATGCGGAACTCGGAAACCAATAGTTGGTGACGCCCTCCAGATAGCCTATACGTGGTATATACGCGAGTAATATCGCAATAGTTCGTGACATCTGAGGGTATTAGGCCTTAATTTAATGGAACCTTCTTTTGAGGGGAACCATCAGATTCAATCGCAAATGATTGCTGCAACTGATCTTAATGGTTCACGCGCGTAATCACTTGTGTGGTAGTTGTTACTTGTTTATATAAAAATTAATTGCAACCTAATTAATTGGATTAGTGAATAAAATGTAAATTTAATAAATCATTGAATATATCTCTTGCAAATCCAAGGAATTAAAAACTCGAATCTCTTGCAAATGGAAAAAAAAAGGAAAAATAATTAACTAAAAAGGAATAATTGTACGAGTAATTAACTAGTGTACTTAGTTTGCTAAGTTGCTGATTGTACGAAACTTATATGAATTGCCAGTGAGTCTACGTGTCACCCGCGTAATGAAATATATGAACTATGATGTTGATATAATAGGAATCTACTTATCACTCTCTAGGGTTGGTTAATTAGTTGATGGAGTAATTGATTCGACCAGTTGGATTGCTAGACAAATAAGTGGTTCAATCTGTAGGTTGAGGTGGAGACGTCTTTGATGCGTGTTGGACTCTTTGGAGGTGGTGTTTTGCAAGGCGTGGGACATGGGTGTAAATAATTGTGTGAGGGGTAAACCGTAGATAGAGCGGATAACAGAGAAGTAATAGGGTGTGCTCCCTTTAGTGAGGGCGGAAGTTCACTGCTTTTAGCGTGCAACGTATGAGCGTGCAATATCGGGTGTGTGGTCCTAGTATGTGTCGTGTCCTTCATTGAGTGGGTGACCTGCTATTTACAAGGCCTTTGTGGCACGGGTAGTCTGTCCATGTGTCCTTCTTCTTGTGGGTTAATGGTGAGGTGTCATCTAGGGTTGGTTAATTAATTGATGGGTGGCCACATAATAATTTGGGTTTAAATTATCATTTTATGTAGGGCCACATAATAAATTTCGAAACAGGGCCTCCGAAATTCACGGACGGCCCTGCTTATCTGTTACCCTCTCGTTACACGTTTTCACCCCACATACTCTCATACATAGACGACTAACACCCTTGTCATCCCTTATCATACGGTTTGCAAGAAGTCGCCCTCACAAAATTTAAGACACATCAAAGACGTCCAACATTCAAGACGGGTGGATAAGTAATTGTATTCGTAAGTTAGTTAGGTTGCATTGAATTACTAGAACATCCTTTTCACAAATCCCGATATTTATTTTACGAATAAGATGGTGGAAATCGAGTATACGGCCAGCATGCATCCTTGCCGTCTGGCCGTCTTGCCGACGGACCGATGAGAGCCCAGCTTTTTATTTATTTATTTATTATTATTATTATAAGATATACATATGGTGGTGAATTTTCAATTTTTATATTACCGAATTTGGCCTCGGGGTGAAGCGAATAAAGCCAGAAAAAGCGAAGGGTTTTTTGGGGAAATGACAAGACATGTGGGAACGTGACGGCGATAAAGAGGTGTGATCTACTTTCTTTTGGCTTTTTCAGGCATAGGATACCATTTTATTTTAATTTTATTCATGCAAAATTAATATGTCTTCGAATACGTCCGTCCACATGTCTGCCCATCTGCCACCTCATCAATTCGTTTCTCATTTGTCCTCTTTCTCCAGATTATTATTTTCTTTTACGATTTTTCATGTTTATTTTCGTGAAAATTTCAGTGATCGTTATACTGATAAATATTAGTATAGTGATTAAGTAACTATAGGTTGTTCACGAGTCAAATCGAGCTGGAGAAGAGTCCATAATGTTTATGATAAGCTCGGACTCAACTCTATTTGAACTCGACTCTTCCTCGGTCCTAAATTGTCTATAACGAGCTCCACTCAATAGTTGTACCGAGTTTGGCTCGATAATCATAATAATGAGCTCAAGACGAGTTTTAAAAATAACTAATATTTTAAAATTGTATATGTTAATAATGTTTGTGATTGTATTATCAATTTAGCCACATGCATGGTAAAAAAAAAAAAAAAATTCGTGAGGTCATAAGAGTGTTATATAAAGAGCTCATTATTATCAACATGTTTCACGAGCCATGTTAATTGATCTTGCTCACGATCCATGAACGAGCCAACACTCGCATACCATATTCAACGAGCTCGCGAGCATGTTGAGTCATGACTCATTTTCTACCAAGCTCGTTTACTGTCGAGTCGAGCTTTGAACAAATGTCTTTTTATGAGCTGAATTTTGAGTGGCTCGCGAATGACTTGACTCGTAAATTATAAATGAATTTTTTTAGTTCGGATTTATAACATGGTATTAAATGTATAAAAGGTAATCTAATTTAGATATATCATAACGAAGAGGAAGTTGTTATAAATGATTTTTGAATAAATGAGTCCTACAAGTAATTCAAATACTTACACAAGCATGCATATGTCTACACAACAATAGCATGGAATTGAATTATTTTTTAAAAAATAGTGAAATTGAACCAATTTCCATATTTTTGTTTATTTGTTGCCTAACTCGACAAAAAGCTCATCATTTTAAGTGCAAATTATATTTGGAAATTTACTGAATTTAGTCCAGACAAGTAATATTATCGTTTCATTATCATAACCACCATCCCCAATTTTTCAAGGAAAATTATTTTAAATCTAAAGTTTTTTTTTTTTAAACTTCAAAACCTTACATTATAGTGGGATGATTACATTAATAAATGAATCAAAAATATAAAAATTCTATATACAATGGGGCATCTTGTGCCCAAGGCTATCCAAATAATTAGTTACGTAATTCCCCTGACAATATATTTTAGTAAACTCGATCACCTACGCCTAGGCTTGGTAATGGGTAGGGTAGGGTCAGAGTATGGTGTCAATCGTACCCTTACCCTCATGGTATAACTTTGGAAAATACCCGACCATTTACCCTACGGGTTTTCAACTGTCCTACCATTACCCTACCCTACAAATACCCATAGGGTTCGTGGGTACCCTAGATATTTTAATATATTCTTATAACACAATTTTATTGGTAATGATTATACCAAAACACATCATTCTGAACCACATAAATAAAATGAAAAATATTATATAAGCACTATATATATAAAAATTAGTCAATAAAGTGATGTTATACAAATATTACGATCAATTTCTACTATCATCATCATTATACATTCTAACTTAAAACTTGAATCATGTGTAAGTATATAATAAATGGTTATAATGTGCTTTTATATTAGTTAATTTTGAATCATCTCACGAATCAACCATTGACAATAGTTTGTTTGGTAATTTTACATGAAAAATACTTAGATTTATAGTGAGGTTAAGGGTAAGGTATTTTGCGGGTAGGGTTTTGGTCATATCCTTACCCTGCCCTTACCCTACTTTTTCAACTAAGAGAATATATAACCTTACCCTACTCTTACCCAGTCAACACAGGGTATTATCCTCGTTGACCGGGTAGGGTAGGGTAGGATACCCTATGGTAGGGTATCAATTGACATCCCTACCTACGCCCTCTGCATAACTCATGAATCTAGTCCATAACTATAAAGTGATGGTGAACTCATTTCTCCTCTCAGTGTCTCGAACGAACTGTACAACGAGAGTCAAGTTGCTGAGATTAATCCTTAGAATTTTGAAGAGATTCAAAGAGTACCTTGAATTTGAACACTTTCCCCCATTTTAAAGAAATGAATGTAGCCCACATGAACTGTTCCCCTTTCCCTCAGTATCACACGTTTGTTTGTTTCTTTCCTTCCAACTTACAACTCAAATACTCAAATACTCCACTTTTTCCATAATTCATCTCTAAAACTTGCACATGAAGTTACTAAACATGTTGTATTCTGTACATAACTCAGCTACAATCATTATTTCAGATGTAAAATTTTGATTTTTTTTATATATTAATGGGTGTGTTCTTGATTAGGGACCGAGTTATAAACTTTTATGTATTATTGGTTCGAAGCAACAGATAGATGTATGATGTAACATATTATTACCACGAAATTTAAAAGTTTAGTATCGATTTCTAGATGGATTAGAGTTTGAATTGCTAATTGACTAGCTCTAAATGTTTATTTCTAGTTTTATTGTTAATTTGATCATTTGATTGTAGATTTCTTACAAGTTATTATTTACTTCCTAAATCTGAACCATAATATGCATAAATCGTAAAATGTGAAATAAATTGGTGATATGTTTCCAAAAATAAATATAAGAAGATGATATGAGTTAACTGGAGATTGGTTATTAATATTAAAAATACTGGGATTGGTTATAGTCACTGAACTTTGGCCAAATAACTTGGAAATCACTGAACTTCAAAAATTATATCTTTGGTAATTGAATTATGAACTTATAACCTAGTGGTCACTTTCATCTATGGACACTAATATTTTTGTCCAACTGCCTACGTGGCAATGACATGTCAACTGCGATGTTATTTTAAAAATCCACATTATTACATTATAACCAAACCCTTAACTCATGAACCAAATGAAACTCCAACCTAATCCACCAATCCAATCAACCTCCATCTCTGCCTCATCCTCCCTCCGTCAATGCCACTTCCTCCCTCCGCCCTTGCCTCCTTTCTCCTCCTCTCCCTCCTATTCCTCGAAAATCCTCAGTCAAAAACCCAGATCTGAATTTTCGACTGAGGATTTTTAGGAGGAGGAGGAGGAGGATGAAGCGGAAGGATGAGTTTGACGAGGGATAAATTAGGGATGAATTACTTACAGTTGTCTTAATTAATTAATAATGAGATACGTAATGAAATTAATAAGATATTAGGGATAAATTACTTATAGTTGTCTTAATTAATTACTTTCTCTTCATGTATGAGAATTAAGGAACACACATATTTCTTCTTGTTCAGCAGCAGCACTAAACACTAAACACTAAACAGTTCTCTCTTATCAGCACTGTCTTTGGAGACCATTAATTAATTATTAATTTATCAGATCAAAATCTTCTGATTAATTACTAGCATTTTTTCGGCCCGTTGGCCGATATGTGATATTCCGGTTGTTTATCTTAATAATCATAATGGTGACATGGTATATTTGGTTTTGACACATGGGTTAGAACCCTTCTCACAAATTTCCACATCATCATATAATTTTTAAATAAAAAAATTATTTATTTTCTCTCTTTCCTTTCATTAAATGTTGAATGCTTTTAAATTAAATACTTCATGAATGAAAAAAAAAGATTATATTAACATAAATTGATAAATGAATAAGAAATTTAAATTTCTAATATATTTAAATTTATGAAATAAATAGTATACTAATTGTATACAAATATTTCATTAGAAATCTCCTCTAATAACTATTCATTTTATAATATTTGTGTTTAACTCTTTATATATTCTATACATGAAAAAAATAAAAATGATATCTTATAATTTTTCTCATAAAAAATATTTTATAAATATTGACAGGTTAAATAAGATTAACTTCAATAAAACATACTTCAACTAAGATTACACAAAGATAATAAGAACAAAAAAGGATTAAATACTGAATAAAAATTATCATCAACTTCTTTTAGAGGTGTCAGTGGTGCATACTTGCCCGATGTTGACTGTTTTAACTACGATATGGATTTTTATATTCATATGTTACTAAAATTTTTAGTTCTTATTTGATGGGTCGATGGTCTTGATCATGTATAAAGTTGGGTCATGTACGAGTTTGTTTGAAATATTTGGAAGAATTTATTTATTTTTTATACCATTAGAGTATGTTGATTTAGGAAAGTAGTTAGGATTCACTAGATCACGAATTAATACGATTATTTGAGTTTGACATGTTGTGGGTTCATTGATCGGTTGGAGTGAAATCATTGTGTAGTAAAAATGTACTTAAAGTTTTTTCATAGTTCATGTTGGATTTAGAGGTTGTATGCCAGCTAAATGGACTAGGTTTTAGTTTAGTTTAATAAGTAGGTTAGTCAAGTCACATGTTGGTCAGATTTTGAGTTGAATAGTCACATGTTTGACCAACGACTTTGATGGTAACTTAAGTGAAATGATGACAGATAGCAAGCAATGGTATCTGACTAAGGAAGAAGAACGATGTTCAAACAATAGTGACGATTACACATGCCCGTCCTGTTACCCACACATATAAACAATTAAAAAAAATATCATTAATATCATTAAAATAATTAAATTAAATTAAATCGGCCAACGGCCGGGTACAAAACTAGTTTAATATAATTAGTAAATGAAGAACAATCTTGTATATTGAGAGATTTAAAATTATGTTTAGAAAACTATAAACCAACTAAAATTTTGAAATATCGGGATTGAAATTAAACTAAAACTCAATGAATCAAAATAATTAACGTCTTACTTAATTGAGAAGTTAAATAGTTTAAAGTAAAAAAATATAAAAATATCTAGATAATGTTTTATATAGTACCGAAATACAAATAATATCGAAATGTAATATTGTGATTAATTTTATGATCATTGCAAAGGAGAAAAAATATAAAAAATTATAACAAACTTTTCAAATGAATGATGTCTTCTAAACCAATATGACTTTAAAATATTTGATTTACCAACAAAAGTAAGTTCGAGACAAATAGAAAATGTAACTGCATCTCCCTGAAGCATTTGCAAACAAATAAAGTAGAGACTAAAAAACCAAATACTATCAATAAAAATATTATTTTGAGGAATGGAACCTCGACTGGCCCGTTAGGACTTAGAATAATATGAAAATAAGGATCATTTTTAATATATTTAGGTTTGATGAAATATGCCTAATTAAATTTGATTCAGTTCGATCAATACTCTAAATTATTAAATAGTAAATGATTTGTAACTCACACTTTACTTACGATCACACACTCATGACCTCACTGGTCTGCTCTTACTAAAGTACAATCTTAGTTCTCCAATTTTCTCTAGCTCAATAATTCATAAAAAAAATCTCTAGCTCAATAGATATATCATATATTAATTGGCAAATACTTCTCTTAAATATTTATAATTTTTTAAATTTATGCAACAATTTTTTTTAAAATTTATACTTCTTTTAAACAAACTTTTCAAATGAATGATGTCTTCAAAACGAATATAACTTAAAAAATTAACAAAATATTTGATTTACCAACAAAAGTAAGTTCGAGACAAATAGAAAATGAAATTGCAACTTGATGTGACTATATTTGGTGCATTTTAAGCCTTTGATTAGCCTAAGGATTTCCCATGTTTGATCTCATTTTGCTATGATTTATAGGCCTTTATGGATGTTTTATGCGAAGTGCCTTTTGTTGCTCGGCTGCTACTTTGAGGCCAATTCTATGCCTACTGGAGTTGTTTTCCTTGCATTTTCAGGTTTTGGCATTGTTGTACTGGTGACAAGGAGCACGTAGGATCAAACGGGAGGTCAATCAGAGCTAGGACGGGGGAGATATGGCCGTTGCAAAATCGGGAAAAGTGCACAGCATTTCTTAAGGAGTTTTCGGCGAGAACTCTAAGTTCTCGACCGAAAACCTTAAGCAGAAGGCGGACTTCCGATTTGTGAAGAAATTTTCGGCGAAAACTCAGGGAAGTTTTCGCCGAAAATATTAGAAGGAATTGAAGAGAGCTGCCGGTGTTTTCAAAGAGATTTTCGACGAAAATCCTACACAATTTTCGCCAAAAATTCTAGCTATTTCCAGCACAGTATTTAAAGGGTGAAGCCGGCGAAAATATGGACAACAACTCATAATTCAGATTCCACACTTTATCAAAACCCTTTTCTCTCAACTTCTCAAATACTTTTCTCCTCATCTCCAATCCACAACCCTAGAGCAAGGTGCAAATCAAAGTAGAGGAGCTTGGATTGAAGTCCACAACCTTGGAAGAGGAGCTTGCAAGAGGAGGATTGCCATGGTGTTCTTGGTGATCATCTTTCTTTCTCTTTCCTTCATTTCCTTGGCCATGTGTGGCTGATTTCCTAGGTTTCCTTGGATTGATAGATTAGTTGTGCTAGGATAGAGGTTGATTGTACAAATTTTCCATGATTGATCTTGGATTGTAAAAAGATGATCTCTAGACTTGTTGTTAATTCCATTGATGGCTATGGCTTGATTGGTCTATCATTTGTGATGTAATGCATGAGAGTGCTTAGATTACATGGATTGTAGGTCTAGGGATTGAAGAGAGTGTGTTCTAAGAGATTAGATCATCTCAATTCAACCATAGTTGCATGATTTCTCACTTGTGCATTTTATCGAACACTTGGCGTGCATTAGGTTTTTCATTCAATTGAACTTTGATTAGTCTTTTGATGATTCTCTTAGTGTTAGGACATTGACATGAGAGTGTGGTGTCTAGCCTAGTGGTCATAGAGTCATAGGAGAGGGTTTTTGTAGCTTGGCATTTCATCAAACACCCACTACAAGAAAAAAGGGATAAATAGCACTTACACTATTGGCGGTTGTACAACCGCCAATATGTAATTTAAGTAATGGCGGTTGCGTTGTGGCGGTTATAACCGCCACAATAGTTAGATAAAATTGTGGCGGTTGCATAGTGGCGGTTTTAACCTCCAATGTATAATTTTTATCATTGTGGCGGTTATAACCTCCACAATTGGAAAAGAAAACCGCCACTATGCATTTAGCAATCCGTGTCAAGTGTATTCAGCCAATAAGATCCCACTAAATCTGGACCAGAGGAGGAGAGAGTAGGGATTCTTAAATCCCACTATGGTCCAAACCCGATTTCGAGCCAACCCCCGCCGCCGATTCCTCCCTCCAACCCGCCGGCTTCCTCTCTTCGCCACCCGCCGTATCCCAGCCACCACCCGCCACCGGCCCAACCAACCCCCCGCCGCCGATTCCTCCCTCCAACCCGCCGGCTTCCTCTCTCCGCCACCCGCCGTATCCCAGCCACCACCCACCACCGGCCCAACCAACCCCCCGTCGCCGATTCCTCCCTCCAACCCGCCAGCTTCCTCTCTCCGCCACCCGCCGTATCCCAGCCACCACCCGCCACCAGCCCAACCAACCCCCCAATCTCTCGACTTTAACCCGTTGCCGATCTCCGATTCCAGCCGCCGTCGACCCTGACTCTCCAACCACCACTCTGCCTCTATTTTGCCTCCGCCGCCACTCCCTCTCTTTTCCCAATCCCGCTGCCAGCCGCCTCCAACCCAGCCGTCGCCTTCCTCTCTGTGGCTGCCAACTCCATCGATTCTCCCCACCAGCCGTCAATTCTCTCTGCTGCATCGAACTCCCCCCAATTCCGTCCCAGCCGCCACCATTAGCACCCGTCTTCCAACCCCCGACTCCCGCCGCCTCATCCCCATCACCCACTCCCATGGCCGACACCACTCCCGCCGCCTTGTTCCTTTCTCCGCCGCCAAAAATCTAACCCCGCCTGAAAGGATTTTTGGAACTCGCCGGAATCTGGGTTTTCCGCCGGCGAGTTTTTTTTTTTGGGAAAGTTATAGTCAACAGTGGCGGTTATAACCTCCACTGTGTAACCGCCATTGTTGCTTATTTGTGGCGGTTCCTGACCGCCACTATTATTCGTTTGTGTCGGACAGTTTCGTGGCGGTTTTGCTTCCCTATTGTGGCGGTTGTACAACCGCCACAGTTGTTACAACAGTGGCGGTTATAACCTCCACAATTGTGGAAAATAACCGCCACTAATACTCTGTTTTGTTGTAGTGACCTTTAATGCATCCTTAGTCACTTAGCTTGAGAGTGAGAGCCTAGGTTGAGTGGTTCTAGGATAGGGATTTAGTGCGACGAGAGTGCATTAAGTCTATAGAATGGATTTGCGTGGTCATTCGATTGCAACCTCGATCATGTTTGGTTTGTTTGTGCATTTATTCCTCTTGAGCATGATGAAGCTATCTTTCCAAGTGAACCTCCTTTATCTTTGTTTTGCACCATTTTGTTTTGCTTTCTTGTTTAGTTTCCTTTATGTTTTTATTTTCCTTTCCAAACCAAAACTTATTTCAAAAGAATAGACCGTCCATGAACCGTGTGAGTATTAGCTTTTGAGAGAGCCCTCGTGGAATATGACCTTGATTGTTGTGAGTTAAATCTCGCACATCACAACTCTCTTAAAACATTTGCAAATAAAAAAGTAGAGGAGACTAAATACCCAACATTGTATAAACAAATCATTTCGAGTAATGAAACATCAACTGACCCATTAAAACTGAAAAGAATATGAAAATAAGAATCGTGTTACATGGATATATTTAGGTTTGATGAAATATGCATTCAACCTTACTCAAACCGATCAATACTATGAATTTGTTAATAGTCATTGACTTGTAACCCACTTTCACATGACTAATACTATTACACACTCGTGACCTCAAGGTCATTGCTCTTATTAACGTATAATCTTATTTCTCCAATTTTCTCTAGCTCAATAGATATATTAATTGAAAAATACTTCTCTTAAATATTCATAATTTTTTAAATTTATGCTACTCAATTTTTTTAGTCCATACTTCTTTTAAACAAACTTTTTAAATTAGTGATGTCTTCTTAAACAATATAACTTCAAAAAACTATAACAAAATATTTGATTTGCCAACAAAAGTAACCTTCGAGACAAAAAGAAAATGAAATTGCAACTCTCTCAAAACATTTGCAAACAGATAAAGTGGAGACTAAAAACCCAAAATTGTATATAAAAATCATTTCGAGAAATGAAACCTCAATTGACCCGTTAAAACTTAGAAGAATATGAAAATAAGGATCATGTTACATGAATATATCTATGTTTGATGAAGTATGCCTAATCCAACCTACCTCGAGTCGATCAATATTATGAACTTGTTAATAGTAAATGACTTGTAACCCACTTTCCCATAACTAATATTACTATTACACACTCGTGACCTCACTGATCATTGCTCTTATTAAAGTACAATCTTATTTCTCCAATTTTCTCTAACTCAATAGATATATTAATTGACAAATACTTCTCTTAAATATTCATAAATTTTTAAATTTATGCAACTCAATTTTTTTAAGTTTATACTTCTTTAAACAAATATTTTAAATTAATGATGTCTCCTTAACCAATACAACTTCAAAAAAAAATATAATAAAATATTTTATTTACCAACAAAAGTAAGTTCGAGATAAAAAGAAAATGAAATTGCAACTCGCTCAAAACATTTGCAAAAAGATAAAATGGAGACTAAAAACCTAACACTGTATATAAAAATCATTTTCAGATATGAAACTTCAATTGACCCGTTAAAACTTAAAATTCATCCAAAAAAATTAAAACTTAAAATAATTACTTTCTATAACTAATACTATTACACACTCGTGACCTCACTGGTCATTGCTCCTATTAAGATACAATCTTATTTCTCCAATTTTCTCTAACTCAATGGATATATTAATTGACAAAGACTTCTTTTAAATATTCATAATTTAAGGAAAATAGAAAACGGAAATTGTAATTCTCTTGAAATATTTGCAAACAAATAAGGTCAGACTACAAAAAAACAACACTATCCAAAAATAATAATTTTGAGAAATGAAACCATAAAATTGGTTTGTTAAAACTTAGTTGACTATGGTAAAGATCATTTTATGAATATATTTAGGTTTGACAAATATGCTCAATTCAAATTGACTCAACTCGATTAACACTCTGAATTTGTTAATAGTAAATGACTTATAACCTCCTTTAGTTAAGATCTCATGACTCAGATTATTACACACTCTTAACCTTAGTTACCATTACCCTTATTAAGGTACAACCTTATTTCTCCAATTTTCTCTAGCTCAATAGATATATTTATCTGAAAAATATTTCTCCTAAATATTCATAATTTTTAATTTATACAACTTGATGTTTGACCAAATTAATCAATAACTTAGTTAGATTGAATGTCTTTAACACATATATATGATGTGCTTTAATTTTTTAAGTAATCTACGACTCGTAGTTACCTTCAATGTCTTTCAAGAATTCATGTGAGCAAATACATCTACAAACATATATGAATGATTCGATCAATATAAAGTTTATATGTCTCATTCTCACAATTATCGTCACGTGTGTAAACATGTTAGTGCTATATATGCATACATAGGGTGGTGTTTGAGTATATAATGTAAGATATTATATGTGGCAGAAAAATAAATTATTTCATTTTAGTCCCCACTTAATTAAATATCAACACAAACCCGATTTAAACAAAAGCATCATCATCTGTCAATAAACTATATGAATGAATTATTACCAATTTTTTCACTATACTCTTTATTTAACTTGTTAGTGTATTTCTACAATAAACTGTTGGTTATCATAAAATTAATGAATTTGCAAATCATTAGGGGTGAAATATGCTTCAATTTGTACAACAAAATGTTGAGGAACAATATGCTTTAATGTTTCAATATAATTATAAATTAGTTTGTGTAGCTTAGCTGGTAAATCACGATACTTTGATCATTGAGGTTGTGGGTTCAAGTCTCATAGTTACTTAAGATTTATCACTTTTATAATAAATAAAACATTGCAATTAGAAAAAGTCTAAAATGCTTATATATGTTTGTAGATACGGGACGATGCATCTGTACACATTTACCAAGAGCGATGTTCCAAAATATAATTTTACTTAATTGTGTGTTGGAAGGATTATCGACGGGATTTGGGCTTTTTTCTCATCGGGAATTGTGCAATCAATCGAATCTTAAGGCTCAATTATTCGAGCATCTTCTCCTACTATTTAATTTTTATTTGATCTTAGGGAGTCAATGGTTAAAAATTCAATTATTAATTACTAATGGGGGGCCGATAATCCACTCTTTTATCCATCTTTCTCATTAGAAAATGCAGACAAAACGACAATACAGTGTCGCCAAAATCTTTAATTTTTAATTTCTAATTATTTGGCCTAATCGATTTAATTAGTTGGTCCTTATCTTAATCTAGCTTTAACATATTCTCACCTTTTTTTTATCTTTTTGCCCTTTGTTTTTTGTTTGTTTACTGTAATTCATAATTACTTTGTTTTAAAAAATACGGAAGATATTACAATGTATATAGCAAATTTAGTAAATTTAGACCAAAGTATGGACTACGTTAGTAAATTTAGATTGCCCAAAGTAAAAATAGACTGTATTAGTAAAATCTGGATAGCGCGAAGTAAGAACAGACTGCGCAAAGTAAAACTTGGACTGCGCGAAGTAAAAACGGACTGCACAAAGCAAAACTTGGACTGCACGAAGTAAAACATGGACTGTACGGAAGTAAAAACGGACTGCGCGAAGTAAAACCTAGACTGCACGAAGTAAAATACAATAAGGGCATAATGATCCATTTTTTAAAAAATACGGACTGCGCGAAGTAAAATACGGACTGTATATATCAACACCCTTCACGAGCCATGTTAATTGATCTTGCTCACGATCCATGAACGAGCCAACACTCGCATACCATATTCAACGAGCTCGCGAGCATGTTGAGTCATGACTCATTTTCTACCAAGCTCGTTTACTGTCGAGTCGAGCTTTGAACAAATGTCTTTTTATGAGCTGAATTTTGAGTGGCTCGCGAATGACTTAACTCGTAAATTATAAATGAATTTTTTTAGTTCGGATTTATAACATGGTATTAAATGTATAAAAGGTAATCTAATTTAGATATATCATAACGAAGAGGAAGTTGTTATAAATGATTTTTGAATAAATGAGTCCTACAAGTAATTCAAATACTTATGTCTACACAACAATAGCATGGAATTGAATTATTTTTTAAAAAAATAGTGAAATTGAACCAATTTCCATATTTTTGTTTATTTGTTGCCTAACTCGACAAAAAGCTCATCATTTCAAGTGCAAATTATATTTGGAAATTTACTGAATTTAGTCCAGACAAGTAATATTATCGTTTCATTATCACAACCACCATCCCCAATTTTTCAAGGAAAATTATTTTAAATCTATTTATTTCCTTTCAAAACCTTACATCATATAGTGCGGTCAAAAGATCAACAATGGATTATAAATAAGAAAATTATACACACAATTGTGCCCAAGCGTTATCCAAAAAATTCGTTGACATATATATATATTGATAAACCTGATCTTTTACACCCTGTACATCAGCTCATAAATATAGTCCACAATAAGAGAGTGATGGTGAACCTCATCCTCTCTCTCAATGTATCAAACTAACTACACATTGAGAGTCGAGTTATATATGTACTCTCAGATATATTCTTTTTCCCAAACTATTAAAAACCTGTCACATCAGCTGTTAACTCTGCTCGGGTTAGATCGTGGTCGGACGTGGTGGTGTTGGCTGGTGATAATACGGCATTTTATTTGATTAAAATTTAATTTTTAAAAATGATTAAAATATCAAAATATAAAAATATTTCAACTTCTCAAATGATCAAAATAGAATTGAAGAGCTGAGATAAATCCTTTAAAATTTTGAAGAGATTCAAAGAGTACCTTGAATCTCTGAACACTTTGCCCAATTTTTTTTTTTAAATGGATCTTAATTGCCACATGAACTGTTCCCCTTTTCCTCAGTATCACACGTTTGTTTTGTTTGTTCCTTCTAACTTACAACTCAAATACTCAAATACAACCTTTTTCATAATTCTGTTAATCAGAAAGATGAGCAAACGCAGCAATTGTATTTGAACAAAGAACTTTGAGTTATATGCAGCACCCTGCAACAGACTCCACGATTTAGCTAAACACCCACTATTAACTAACTCCTATTTTTGCTGCTACTTTAGTTAACAGAATCCTTACTCTTCTGCTAACTAAAATTGACTCTAACCCATTAAAATGAACCTACAAAACGCACAGCTTTAACACAGTAAACTAAAGCAAATATCCAAAGCAAATATCCAACAATGCCTCCCCTAAACTGAACTTCCAGCTTCAGTTTATTTTGAACTGCTAGCAGCTTCTTCTCCAATGACTTCAGCAGCTTCACACACTCCTAGAATGGCTCTTAGTTTCTCAAATGTATCAAGCTTCACAGCCTTGGTCATTATGTCTGCAACTTGATCTTGTGTTCCACAGAATTCCAATTGAACAGTTCCTTCTCTAACAAGATCTCTCAGAAAATGAAACTTCACGTCAATGTGTTTGCTTCGTCCATGTAAAACAGGATTCTTGGACAACTTGATTGCTGAACTATTATCACATAGTATCCTTGTCCATGCATCACTACTAGCTCCATTCCATCCCATCTGTTCCAAGATCTTTCTCAGCCAAATACACTGAGTAGCACAGTGAGCTGCTGCCACAAACTCTGCTTCTGTGGTTGATAGCGTCACAATAGGTTGCTTCTTTGAGGCCCAAGATATTGCCCCTCCTGCTAGGAAGAACACGTAACCACTAGTGCTTCTTCTATCATCTGCATCACCGGCATAGTCACTATCAGTGTATCCTATTAACTCCATGCTTAATCCATCTCTTTTGTACCATAGACCATGGTTCATTGTACCTTTGAGATACCTGAGTATCTTCTTAGCAGCTTGCATATGTAGTTCAGTTGGATTAGCCATGTACCTGCTAAGTCTGCAAACAGAGTACATCAAATCTGGCCTTGTAGCAGTAATATACAACAAGCTACCAATTAATTGCTTGTACTTTGTGGCATCTGCTTTGATTCCATCTCCCTCTAAAGTGATCTTCATGCCTGTATTCATAGGATTCTTGACAGAATTGCTGTGTAAGAGCTGGAATCTTTCAAGTAGATCCCTAGCATACTTCTTTTGACCAATGAAAATTCCGTGCTCAGCTTGTATAACCTCCACTCCGATAAAATATTTCATTCTGCCCAAATCTGTCATGTCGAACACTGACTGCATTGACGATTTGAACTCATTTACCATATTTTCATTGCTGCTTGTAAACATTAGATCATCCACATATAAACTCACAATCAAGATATGCTTTCCATGTTGTTTTATGAACAACGTATGTTCATACGCACACCTCTCAAATCCTGAATCAACAAAATATTTTTCAATTTTGCTATACCAGGCTCTTGGTGCTTGCTTCAGACCATATAGTGCCTTTTTAAGCCTGTAAACCTTGTCTTCCTCCCCTGCAACCACAAACCCTTGTGGTTGCTCAATATAAACAGCTTCAGTAAGTTCTCCATGGAGAAAGGCACTCTTGACGTCTAATTGATATACTGGCCAATGATAAGAAGCAGCAAGAGCAAGTAGAGTCCTAATGGTATCCCACCTTGCAACTGGTGCAAACACTTCATTGTAATCTATGCCATATTGTTGAGCGTAACCTTTGGCGACAAGTCTAACCTTGTACTTGTCTACGAGCCATTCTCATTTAGTTTGGTTTTATAAATCCACTTCACTCCAATTGTTTTAGCTTCTGCAGGTAATGCTACCAGCTCCCAAGTGGCATTCTTCTCAATTGATTGTATTTCAACATTCATCGCATGTCTCCATTTCTCCTCTTTAGCTGCTTCTTCAAAGAGTTGTGGATCTGTCATATCCACTAACATTGCAAAGTGATCAATCATGACATTTGACACCTCATAATCATTAAGATAGGATGGTCTCCTGCGAATGCGAGGCCCCATCTCAGTTTCAGTTTCAGCTTCAGCAGTAGAATCATCTTCTGTACCCTCATTCTCTTGATTAATTACATTGTCATCTGCAAACTCAGTAGCTTCTACTGCTGGTGTCTCAGGAAGTGCTACTGATGTTGCTGGAACAGCCACTTCAGAAGCTCTTACATCTGCACAGTCATCTGTGTCATAGTCTGAATCACAAACCGCCTCATCACATCCATCCCAGGCAAAAGTAGCTGTGGAACCTGATGCATCTTTCTGCCAAGACCACCCATGAGACTCATCAAATACAACATCTCTGCTTGTCAAGACCTTCTTATCAACTGGATTGTATGCTCTGTAAGTCTTGGATTCAAGCGATGTACCAATAAATATACATGGTGTGCTTTTGTCATCAAGCTTTCTTCTTGTCTGATCAGACTTATGAACATAAATAAGACATCCAAATACTCTGAAATGATCCACATTAGGAGGAAAACCTGTCCAAAGTTCTTGGGGTGTCTTGTCTTTGTTAACTGAAGTAGGGCTCCTATTAATAACATGTGCAGCCCAATTAACAGCTTCTGGCCAAAGATAACTTGGAACATCCTTATCATGTAGCATACATCTGACCATATTCATAATCACCCGATTCTTCCTTTCAGCCACTCCATTTTGCTGAGGAGTAAGGGCTCTGTTAGCTGTCTCCGAATTCCCATCTCCTCACAAAACTGCTTGAACTCATTCGACAGAAACTCCCCCCTCTATCTGTACGTAGACATACAATAGAACTACCAGACCCTTTTCTACGAGCACTTTATGGTGTTTAAATTTGAGGAACGTTTCTGATTTAGCAGCTAAGAAGTAAACCCATAACTTCCTACTAAAATCATCAATGAGAGTAAAAATATACCTCTTTCCACTAGTTGAAGTAGGTGTAATAGGACCACATAGATCAGCATGTACCAACTTCAACTTGCTCTCAGCTCTCCAAGTGCTTTTCTTCTGAAAAGGTGTTCTAGCTTGCTTCCCAATTTGGCAGGTCGAACACATACTTGATGTTCCCTTCAGTTGTGGCATTCCTTCCACCATTCCTTTGTTTTTCAGTTTCAACAGGCTGTGAAGATGACCAAATCGGCAATGCCATAATTGCAGTGCAGTGTTGGTTTCAGCTGTTTGCAGACACTTAATCTCAGGCTCTAAACTGCCTTTCAGTTCTGAATGCAGCACAAACATTCGATTTCTCTGCATACAAGTCTTCATAAGCAAACCTTTGTCTTTGTGGAATATACTGCACTCTCCTTTCTTAAATAGAAATGCCAACCCCTTCTCTTGTAATTGTCCAACACTTAGCAAGTTCGTCTGTAAGCCTGGAACAAAGAAAACATCTTGCACCAATAAAGAAAGCTGATTGACCTTCAGACGCACAGATCCTTTCCCAAGAACTTGCAATTTCATTCCATTTCCCAACTTTACAGTACGAGAAAATGCAGTGTCAATATATGTGAACCAGCTTTTATCACCACTCATGTGATTGCTGCAGCCTGAGTCAAGAAACCACATCAAGTCACTCATTTCTTTATGATGTTCAGTATCGGCCATTAACACTTGCACAACCCCTTCTGTTTCTATTGCTTGGTTAGTTTGTTCTCCTGCCTCAATCCAAGCCATAAGCAACATGTCTTCTTCAATATCACCTGACGCATCAGTAAAATGCGCTTGCTGATTCCATAATGGACACTCACGAATGAAATGTCCTTGTTTGTGACACTTATAACATTCAACTGAGTCCTTCCATGATCTACTTGGACCTCCTCGTCCTCTTCCTCGATAACCTCGTCCTTGATTTCTACCACCCCATGCTCGATTCTGATCATAGCCAATTTTCAGGGCTTGCTCCTCCTCTCCTGAGTGCTTGCTGAACTTTTGTTCATGTACTAATAATGAACTTTGAAGGGCATCCACAGACAAAGCATCAATGTCTTTGGATTCTTCAATTGAACATACAATATAGTTGAACTTTTCTGTTAAGGTTCTTAAGATCTTTTCCACAATCTTCACATCAGACATGCTCTCCCCACAATTCCTCATAGCATTAGCCACAATCATGACTCTACCAAAATAATCAGTGACTGTTTCTCCTTCCCTCATCTGTAGTACCTCAAAATTACGTCTAAGCGTCTGCAATTGTGCACGTTGCACCCTTGCGTTACCTTGACATTTGAGTTTCATTGAATCCCAGAGTTGTTTAGCAGTAGCCTTTTGAGTAATCGTCTTCAAGATAGTTTTATCAATAGAGCTAAAAAGATAGTTTTTAGCCTTAAGATCCTTAAGCCTAGAAGCTTCAAACTCCTTAGTTTGTTCAGCAGTAAATACCTCTCCTGCAACAGGTTCTTTGTACCCTTCACTCACCACTCCCCAATACTCTTTCGATCGCAGCAGATTCTCCATCAGCAGACTCCAGTGATCGTAATCTCCATCAAACTTGGGAATACCAACTTGAGCAAAACCTGAGTCACCCATGATGCAGTCTGCAATTGTGTGTTTCTGTCTCTCGTGTTTGTCACTCACCCAATAGATATGAACCCCCTCTCAACTCTGTGTTTCCCGTATGATTAATCCCGCTGTGTTTTGCAAGCTCTGATACCAATTGTTAATCAGAAAGATGAGCAAACGCAGCAATTGTATTTGAACAAAGAACTTTGAGTTATATGCAGCCCCTGCAACAGACTCCACGATTTAGCTAAACACCCACTATTAACTAACTCCTATTTTTGCTGCTACTTTAGTTAACAGAATCCTTACTCTTCTGCTAACTAAAACTGACTCTAACCTATTAAAATGAACCTACAAAACGCACAGCTTTAACACAGTAAACTAAGCAATATCCAAAGCAAATATCCAACAAATTCATCTCTAAAACATGCACATGAAGTTAAGAAGATTTTAAAAAAATCATATGAAATCTGTTTAAATTAAAATGGGTAAGTTATAGCTGATTGAAGTTTACTTTGGTAAATTCTAGGTCTCGAATACTACAGTATTCTGACCATATAACTCCTTTGTTTGACATCGAAATAACATATCATTCATGTCCGCATATTCATATCGACATCTACTACCTAAATCCACAATTCCTAAACCCTAAATACCTTAAACCTATAAAAAAAAAAAATTAACTCACCCGTTTGTGGACCGTTTATATTATTTGTGTAAATATTTTGAAAATCATATTATGTATTTTATTAATTAGTTATTTAATATTATAATAGTTAAATGGCACTTTACAAAGTGCCTCTTTTTTTGGTGTATTCTTTTTAATCAATAAAGGCAGCTAAAATTCGTTGTAAAATGCACCAACAGAATATATTACTTTTTCCCTTTTTATCTGATCACTTCAGATCGTGTGTGCGTGCGTGTGCATAACAACGAAATAAAAATGTCATTTATAGTAAATCATATTAATCCACTAGCTAAGTGATTAATTTATGTATGGTTTAGATGTAATTATATTTTTGTTAGAAAATGTCACGGGGTGGGTTTTTGTTCTTTTTGGGCGTCGGCCTGAAATTTTCTTCTCTTTTATCCAAGAATTATAGCCGCTGCTTAATCTTTGGTTAGTTTTGTTTCTCACAGTTGTGATTCCGATGACAGGTCTCAATGAGTGATTTTCCTTCAGTCCCCCCTACGAGGGGGGCGACTCATCCGAGTTCCAACACCTTTTGCATCATCTCTCTACGGTGTCGAGGATGAATCCTATCACAGTAAGACTTCCTTTGATCATATAGTCATTCAGTTCTACTAGATGGTTCTGTATTCGTTCTTTATAGTCTCAACTAACCATAACTAAGATACATAATCGAAAGAGTATTTGTATGTTAGACAAGACAACCGATTTAATTACTTAAGTTGTGTATACTTACTACTTAGCATTGATTATTCTTCGATCTAATTAATTTAAAGAGAACTAAAGTTTATCGATAGGTGACACTTTGTAAATAAAGAGGGATCAAAATTCATTTTAAAATAGATAATAAAAGGAGGAAGCAGATCAGCGTCCAGTATTTGTTGGGTTTGGAAAGTTCCAAACTCAATTCCAACCATTAGATCTAGTTTGACTCTTTGACCAATCTAATGGTCCAGATTTGTTAGGGGTATTTAAGACTTTACACAAATAATTTAATTATTATATTTAATTTAAATATTTTATGATTATTTTTTATTTAAATATTTTGTTTTAATCAACCCACTGCCGCCATCCGCTGTTATCGGTCGCCGGCCGCCGGCCGCCAGTGATTTTTTCCGGCGACTTTTTTTTGGTGGCTTTTTTGTAATTTTTTTCGGTGACTTTTTTCCGGTGACTGCTCCGACGTCCAGTTAACGAGTTACCAAGTTGTTAACATGTTATCCAATCGAGTTAAATTAGTCATCGGCGACTTTTCCGGTGACTTTTTCGTGGAATTCTTTGGTTACTTTTTCGGCGGCCAATCAAACTCCTGTGACTTTTTACTTTTTCGGCGACCAATCAAACTCCTGTGACCAATTAAGTTAACTATTTATCAAGTTGTTAACTAGTTAACAAAATTTTTAGTTAATAACTAGTTATCAAAATTAGTTAACTAGTTAACCAATCGAGTTAACTAGTTATCCAATCGAGTTAACTAGTTACCAAGTTGTTAACTAATTAACCAATTGAGTTAACTTTTTATCAAGTTGTTAACTAGTTAACAAGATTTGTAGTTGATAACTAGTTATCAAAATTAGATAACTAGTTATTAAAATTAGATAACTAGTTAACTTATTGAGTTAACTCGTTAACATCATGATTTGGATAACGAGTTAACTAGTTAACTAGTTAACCTGGTTTTTTAATAATAATTAGTTAACAGGGGTATAGGCAGATAACTAGTTAACATCATGATTTATCGAGTTAACTAGTTATCAAGTTGTTAAGTAGTTATATACTCGAGTTAACTAGTTATCAAGTTGTTAACTAGTTATCTACTCGAGTTAACTAGTTATCTACTCGAGTTAACTAGTTATCTACTCGAGTTAACTAGTTATCAAGTTGTTAACTAGTTATCTACTCAAGTTAACTAGTTATCTACTCGAGTTAACTAGTTATCTACTCGAGTTAACTAGTTAACTTATCGAGTTAACTAGTTAACCAATCGAGTTAGCTAGTTAATCAATCGAGTTAACTAGTTAACTAGTTATCAAATTGTTAACTAGTTATCTACTCGAGTTAACTAGTTATCTTATCGTGTTAACTAGTTAACCAGTCGAGTTAACTAGTTAACTAGTTATACAATCAAACTACAACATTATTCGACAACAATTTTATATAATTCAAAAATTATTACAATAATATAAACAATTAAAAAACAGTGATTGAAATTGTAACTTTTAATAATCAAATTACCTATAACTTAAAATACAAGGACTAAAATTATAATGTTTCATAATTGCTAAATAAATCCCCAACTATCGTCTTCAACATTGAGAAGGGGATTAAGAGTATGAACATGGAGCAACTCAAAAGGCTGGCTTGGCTTCTGGAGGTCACGATTCACCAAATTCGGAAGTGCGTGGAGTTCATTGGTGCCGGCAAGGAAGTGGAGGAGTACGTTCCGCTGGAATGGAACAACGGGAGGAGGAATCAAACCGTCGGAGGGGAGAGAAATGGCAGATGTTTACAATCACAATTCTCCACCACACAGTTACTACTGCAAATCGTCTGTCGATGGATTGTAGTGTCAGCAATTGTTTGAAAGATTTAATAATAATAAGAACGGAGTGGGGAATGTAGGCACCGATGGAGATCTGAGATAGAAGACATGTTTACCTAAGCGTCGGAGGTGAATTTTGCGGCGAAGCCATTAGTAATCGTCATTGGAGTAGATGTACAGAGTAGCAGCATTCTCCAATCAAGCAACTGAACTGAATCTCTTTCAAAAGTAAATCGACTCAGGAAAATCAAATCTCCATAAAACCAAAGCTCAACTTGTTTCCCAATGCCCAAAATCCACCAATAAATCTGTATGGTTCATCAAGCTTCCTCGTATATGATACTTCAATAGATCTAGAAAAAAACAAGCAAAGGAGAAAGAGAAGAAGGCGGCAACAGTGGTCAGAATACATGGTTATTGATGATGATAAAGGATGGAGAAAGATCCAAAGAGAATAAATATATTGATGAAAACGAGTCGGGGGAAAGAACCGAAGTGACAGCGTTCCGATTTACTGGAACGGTGGAGGAAAAGAATTCAGAGTTGGTGTTGGTACTGGACGACGATAATGATGTGACGTTGAGCTGAATCTAGGGATTTGGACCGGCGGCGGGTATGAAGTTGAAGAAACCGGCTGGCGAAAAGGAGAAAGAGAGGACGGCGGCTGAGATCTTTATTAGGCGTAGGGTTTTTTATTTTTCTTAAATGACAAGAATGCCCCTCCGGGTTTTGGGTTTGAAACAGTCCAAACTCTATTTCTTGGACGCAGATCCTTTGCCAATAAAATGAATAGTTTATGTAGCAGCCATTATCCAACTGCTTTATTATTAATTATTTGTACATATATTTTTTTATTTTTCCAGAGAACAGAATCCGATGTTGCCTTTGTGTTAGACTTTTTATTTTGGTTTTGTATGGTATGGTTTGTGACAGCGTAGAAAAGGGTAGAACATGGAATATTGGAATTTGTTTGGATTTGGAATTATATATATATATATTACAAGTACTGGATCTGGATTCCTAATCACCTTTTTTATATAACTTAAGACCTAATCCTATTTTGTTGTTTTGTCCTGCTAATTGTTGGCCCATTTTGGTCATAAACCTTTAGGGTATAACAAACTGGTCATAAATCTTTAATTTGTAACCTGGTAGTCATTAACCTATGAGGGTTGTAACAAATTGGTCAATCCGTTGAAATCATTTACAGTTGATTTCACCTACAATGGTGAGGCCAAACTTGTACTTCCGTTTTATCTCAAGCTCGTACCTTGTCATGCACGCTTCGCTATATCGTTTCAATCGATTAGCAAAGGTGAATCAAAGGGTGCATCTTGTGGCACGCCGCAATCTAATGATTGAGAGCTTCGGCCGATGTTCATAGCCTAATACTTACACCAAGCCTAACGTAACAAACTCGCAGCTCGATGACTTCAATCGTTACACCAAACAAGAGAGAATAGTATTCTTATTAGGGTGTGAAAGAAGAAATGAGATCCAGTTAGTGTTATTAAACATTTACTCCCAAATTATACAACAGAAAAAAGAAGAGCCATTTCCTTTCTATATTTGAAGGCAGAAACTGCCCTCAACAACAACAACAAAAAAGGAGGAAAAACTCTATTACCAAAATTAAGAAGAAACATACAGAGAGGGAGCCCGTGGAGGCATGAGAAAAGCCTTCCTGTTCTTCAGATCCCTCAACAGACATCTTTACATCTCACTCTGCAAAGAATTCTAACCTTTTTTTATCTGTATGTTATTGTATTGAGTATGCTCTTATCACTTCCACGATCGGCGCTCTACACAGTGGGCACTTACCACCGTTGCGAACCAGTTCGTTTGCACACTTTGAACACGTGCACATGTGTCCGCATCTGCAAGTACCACCATCGAATTGGAAGGTGAATATCAAGGAATCACTTGTGCATATTCGTGTCAGATATCGAAGGAGATAATACCTGTACAGTAAAGAATCTATGTAACTATCACAACATACACAACATGTCCCTTTCTTCACATGTCCCCATTTGGATCCATCCTCAGATGTCTCTGCAGTTAGTCCTGATCACACCGAAACAAACACATTAGACTGAACTCTGCTATCGGAAAACTTGCAACGAAAAAAACTAACCTTTTTCACCAGTTGATCGGTTCAGAGCTGCGGAAACTTCCTGTCTAACAGAGCGCTGCAACTCTAGTTGCATGTCCATGCAAGCCTCCACCATTTTCTGCATGTGGCTCATTCCTTGCTGAAGCCTAGCCATATCTGCTTTCAAGTCGTTTATTGTTTCCCACTCCTGTTTAACATCGACATATGCAATCAGATAGGGAGACACAACAGCTAAACTAACCAGCCAAAAAAACAGTGATTAAGGAATATGGCTCACAAGTTCAGATCGATGCATGTTATGACGAGACCAGCCCGTCTGATGCAAATCCTGGTGCCAAAGAGGCTGAGGTGGGGGCACTGGTGGACGTGGTAGAACCAGCGAAGGTCTGTTTACAGCCTCACGCTGGTCCCCGAGATGTTCATCTCTCTGCTGCTCTTCGTCCTGCTCTGGTAAAGTAGGCAAGTTTCTGTGAACATCCCAATCGATTGGACCATGACCTTGTCTTTCTGCATATGATTGTATCAACTGGTCCAGACTTTCACGGAACCCGCTCCGAAGTAGATTAGATACACTTCGCCTAAAAATCAAAACAATAACTCAGTATCTTAACAACTCAATGGACAGGGCTCAATCCATAAAAAAAAGTCCAACGGGACTCGGGATTGATCATTTACCTGCTCAATAGCTCCCTAAGCTCCATACTGTACACATTTTCATCATCTGGAGGGTGAAATCTACTAAACCTTCTCAATGGAACAGTATGACGATCTCTTGGTGGATCAGAAGGCCCCTCTATCCACGTTTCTACAGCCTCCTGAGAGCCAGCTTCATGCCAAACTCCCCGGGCTTCCTGTAAATGGTCTGGTTCACTATGTACATTAGCAGGTGTTTCCGGAGGCCAGTTGTCAACATTACTATGCTGCCAATTTTGACCCATAGGCTCAGCACTGTCATCTCTCCACTCATTGAAAGGACCATAATCTGACTGTTGCCAGTTTCCTCCAACATTATCTGTAATCTCTTCCTGCCACCCCGTAGCTTGATTAACAGTTCCCTGCCAATTCATGTTATCGGCGGCTGTATTGCTTTCTGAGATGTCGGTCTGATCAGGTAATAGACGGGCATCATTTTCTTGCGCCCTAGATTCAGATTGAACATTATCTTCATGTTGAACGCCCTGTGGAGCAAATGTTTGAGTCTGGCCATTTCAAGAATTATTGGCATGGATCAATAGAAGTATAAGATTGGCTGCTTACTTGACCATGAACAATATTTTCCGATCTTGAATGAAATCCTTCCCTGAAACAAGGGCAATCTTTTAATGAGTATTCTTCAATGGAAAGATCCAATAAAACAATATTTCCATTTATAACAATGATTTTTTGCAGGGACCCAAGAAGGAATGAAGGGCCAAGATGATAGAAAACTGAAAGCAGTATTGCACCAATGCGGGAATTCCAAAATTTCATTATTAATCGTTTTACTAGAAGTTCAGGAGGAGTTGATATTATACTATCGATGATCATTTCACCCTTTCGGACTATTCCTTATTCCGTTAGGACTTGAGAGATTATCTCTTCCTATAAGGGTTTTCTCTATTTAAAGCAGCTCTAGCCTGTACGTGGAAGGGATGACTAATGAAATTATTTATTTGCACTGTAAGATAATTTATCGGTGAGATTCTTGTTAGCAAATCTACCCACAGAGTTCTACCTTTCTCTTTTGGTGTATCACTTGTAGCAAAGTTGTTCGACAAAAGATATGAAGATTCTGCAAGACCTCTTCATAAACACTAAAAAAATGCTTGCAACTAAGATAGTTTCAGAGTCCAGACGTCCAGTACAAGAATACTTCTGCTGGTTTGACTTAGAGACTGCACAAAAGTTTAAATAGGATGTGTTATCCCAGGGACTTGTACCAGCTTGACAGGCTACCCTTCTTTTGAGGTGCGAAAAACCCTGCTACCTAGATCCCTGAAAATCACGGATCTAACTTACCACTGTCAACTTATTCCAAGTGCCCTCGGAACATTGTTGAAGCCTAACCTAGTAGTGGCGTTAAAGTCCTACCATATCCTAGACTACTGCAATTGCTTCTGCATCTGGTGCTTTGGATGCTGCTGCTAAACTGATACTGATGTTGCTGCCAGCAGAAATTAATAACTGCTGCCCATTTAGAGGTGACAGCTAAGCTTACCATATTTAGTTATTTACTAACCATACTCATAGAGACACAATTCCTGTAGAAACATACAGCCAAAGACAAATTCAGAACTTCTTATTACACTATCTATAAGATTCTTGCAAAATCTTTGTTATGTTACCGCTATAAACTGAGACTAAATCTGTTGACGGATCAGGGGAAGAATTTCCCAACAATGATCTGCTCACAAATAATTTGGTTTAAATATCAAGTACTTAGCTTATTAGCATTTAGCATCATTCTCTAGTTGGTTGAGGGCTAATTTTTCTCCTATCTAGGTGCTTGTGAATAACAATTTTAGGTGGTAATTTGGCTACAATGCTCGAACCAGGGTACACAAATGTTCTCATCGCTGGAAATTGCCGCTAGGCCAACCCTTTAGTGTTAGACTTCGACACAGCATAAATAAAATCATTCAATGAACACACTGAGACTGGTTCTCAAAGGCCTTAGAGCAGGAATTTTGTAATGGCATACCTTATACCAGAAACAGTGTGACGTTGTCTTAAATGAAGTAATTCACTTGCAGCCATTGAAGGGGGTCTCTCATCTTCGATAATTCTTTCATTTCTAAGAAATCTACCCCTCAATAGTGACTGAAATAACAGAATAAAGAGAGAGCATAAAATCATACATTCTGACAGAGAAACAGAGGAAATGAAAAATTACTTGCAATTAAAACTTCAAGAAATTTATAATCATACATTCTTACACAAAAATTAAGATAACTTACCTAGCTAGGTTGAAATTTAGAATATTCAGAACAATCAAAATTGCAACAATACCATATTTCATCCATTTCAAAAGGAAAGCCGAGTTATGGTGATGAATAAAGCAATTTAACTCAGACTCGCTCTAAAGGAGGACAAAATATCAGTAAATTGCTAATCACAGATCATGGGTGCCCAACACATCAAAATTTTCCTAAGCAAAGAAACAGGTAACAACCATGGACCAACATAATCCTACCATGGACCGATCTTGTCAAGAACTTGGATCTCACATACAATTGGGAGGTCATTTATCATATCACAACGGTTAATGAAATGAAATTTTTTACGAAACGTTTAAGGAGCAAAAACTAACCTGAAGACGATTGCGGTGAGCGAATTCAGAAACAGCTCTATGTTCCAACAACCCCTGAAGCTCCCCCTGCCTGTCCCTTTCAATCCTCATAAGTAAATCAATAACTGCTTGTCTGCCACGCAGCCTGAGCATGTCCCTGCGAGTGTGTTCTGGTTGCACTTCATCGTGATCAATAGCTGACCTTTCTCGACCTCTAATAACTTGAACATCACGCCCACCTCCTTGATCAACCCTCCTACCCCCACGTGCCCCGCGTTGTTGACTTGTCATTTGCACCCACTCCCTGACAAGTCTCACTCTCTCACGTTCTGTTTCACCAAGCCATTCTGCTCTAGTATTTCCACTTCGTTGAGACACATTAGATGTACGGTCACTCATACCACTGTCCATCCATCCTCGAACAATCTGCCTCACCCTCTCCCTGTCAACTTCTCCAAGATCAGGAGCCTGCGCCCTAACAGAGTCATTATTATTATCTCCACGCTCAGTCGGAGATACCGGTTGCCCAGGTGACCAGGGTCCAAATTCATTACCACTCCCGCTTACATCCACCAAACTTCCCTGATTCTCACTTCCTCGAGCCTCAGACATGTTTGCAGTGGAAGCATTCGTTGTAGAGTCCACACTTCTTTGTACCCTCAACCTCTCCCTCACCCTCACCCTCTCACGGGCCCTGTTCAACACGTGCTCATCCTCCAGCTCCCGCCACATCTGCAAAATTGCTGAGGCCTGAGTGCTTGGCCGTTCAGCTGCACCCTGCCTTCTGGAAGTAGGAGGGGGTGATTGGGACTCCCTTAAAAACGAGGAGTCAAGCATGGAGACCGTGTGAAGACGAGCAAGTGCCATCAACTCTGATTCGCGATTCCTCCTCTCAATAGTGGTGATCATCTCCTGTGCCTGCCGAGCAGCCCACCTGCTAAGAATGCGGGAGTGACGCCTCCTCGCAGCTGAGGACTCGGCCAAATCATCACCTTCAAGATCAGACCTCCGTCTCCTACGAACAAGATGATCTCCCTCCTCATCCTCATTATCCGGGGTACGAGCAGAGCTACATGATGCAAATGATGTACATTCATCTAAGGGCCCTCGAATCAATTCCTCCCATCCCCCCTCAAAATCCACATGAGCATCATTCGTGGTGGATTCTGGCTTCTGTTGTACAGGTTGCAAGCCGGTCATCGTCACACCTCCATTGATCCAAAAAAACGATGGATTTCTTACACGTCCAAAATCAGCAACCCTTGTTCAATCAACACACCCATCCACATCCATTGCAATCACAATACCAAACATCTCTCTCAACCTAGGGCATACCAAACCAACAGTGGAAAAGAAAAAAGGAAACACATAGCTGAAAGTAAATAAAGAAACTCCCATCATCAAGAAAATGTGGATGAATCCTCAATTCCATCTCTGAAAAAAGCGGGAACGGGAAAAGAGAAAATATCTAATCCCTGATCGAATTCTGATGGAAACATCCCGAAATTCACATCAACCTGAACAAAATTCCACACACTAGTGATCACAAATCAATTCATTATCAAACAAGATGAAAATGGAACGTGAAACAACCATTAACAACATCCACTATTCAAAAACAAAAATCAGAGACATATCAAAATAAAATCACATGATCAGAAGGAAATGAGGAAACGACGTACTTAGCTTTTCTTCAAAAATGTGAGAATGCGGGTTCCTTGTTGTTGTCAAAGTGATGGGAAAGGATGAGGAAGAAAGGAAGCCCTAACTTAATGTATGGAGAAAGAAAACAAAGCGAAATGGAAAGAGAAGGATGATGAAATTTGTGGGAGAAGAAGCGGTAGAACCGCATAAGAAAGGGAGTGGATGATGAAATTCCAGAATTTACAGGGAAAACGTTTACGGGGAGAGAAATGAACGAGTGAGCCTCAATCACTCTAAATTTAGAAACTTCTCATTTATCATTATCTATCATAATCATAATCTCTCTTTTAATTAGCGCAAATCAGTCCCCGATGTTAATATGTATTACATTACAGTTCAAATACTTTCGAATGTACTCAAATCACCAACCTCTTACTGTGACACATTTTTGGGTCAAACACATTAGTCACCTAAGTTTAGGATCAGGTCACTCAACTTTAAAATTTAATAGCGCAGTCATTGTTGTTTGAACTTTGTAACTCAACAGTATTTTCGTCCATTTTGTCCAATTTTTCATTAAAATTGCCACGTCATCTTAGAATATGATATACTATGATTTTAAATGACTCGTGAACCAACCAACTAATTGACTTCAATAAATCAACCCAATTGACCAATTTTAAACCAATCGAACCAACCAATTAATAAATTAATCCTAATGACTCCACTGTTCTTTCTTCTTCCTCTAGCTCTCCGCAGATACTTCACTCTTCCCCGTCGCTCGCGCCACCTTTCAACCGGTTTATTAATCAGTCAGTCAGCTGAGGTAGTTTATTAACAGTCAGTTAGTTGGTTGGTTCATTAATCAAATGAGTCATTAATAAATAACATTATAGCATATTCTAAAGTGATGTAACTCTATGGCGTGGCTATTTCAACAGAAAATTGGACGAAAATTGATGAAAATACTGATGGGTTACAAAGTTCAATCAACAGTGATCTCTCTGTCAAAGTTTAAAGTTGAGTGGCCAATCTGTTACTACTCAAACTTATGTGATCACGAATGTATTTGACCCCGCATCCATTTCCTTCACAGACGGAACTGGAATCCGCCATTTTCGTCTCCCAACCATGGAACCCGCCACCGGCTACCCTATCCCTCCAAACCAGCAGCGCCCCAATCCCAACGGCTATCCGCATCCTCCGCCGGGAACCGCTTACCCTTACCAAGCGCCGCCGCAGCCTTCTAATCCTTACTACTACAACCCTGCTGCTTACACCGTCCCAGGCCCCACTACTCTCTGCCGTCGATTGCTCCTAGGTTTCATCGTCGTCACAGCAATCTTCTTCACAATACTCTTCATCAGCTGGATCGTCATTCGCCCTCGGGTCCCCTCATTCCACCTCACCTCTTTCTCTCTCCTCCTTCAATTCCTCCGGCCACCAGCTCTCCGGTGCCTGGGCAGCTCGATTCGAGGTTTTCAATCCAAACAAGAAGATGGACATCGAGTACGATGAGATCCAGGCCTTCGTCTTCTTCAGGAGGCAGTCCTTGACTCAGAACCGGCTCCAGCCTTTCCTTCAGCAGCGCAAGAATCTGACTGTGATGGAGACGCAGTTCTCTATTATCAACACTTTCGTCGATCAGTGGGTGTCGGACGCGGTGGATGCTGAGAAGAAACGTGGCTCTCTCACTTTCGATTTGAAGGTTGTTGCTGATGTTGGGTTTAGGGTTGGTGAATTGAGATCGAGGCGACGTCTGCTTCGAGTCGATTGCTATGATCTCACTGTCACTCTTCCCGGGAGCCATGGATCCGGGAATTTAACGAAAGCTCCCAGGCGATGCGACGTTTATGCTTGAAGAGTAACATTTGGTCTCAGTCCTGCTTCTATCTAACATGTAGTCTTCACATTTTGAGTAGAGATTGAGGATGGGCTAGATGTACATTGCATGTTTTTAGGCAGTGAGCATTGTTTACTAGCTTCCATCTGTTCTGATGTTCGTCATATCGATTCTTTTAACTGGTCCAATGAAGTTGCTGCTGTTGACTGTTGAGCAATACTACATTACCATTTCTGCTACATGCTTGAGTTACTGCTATTGCTGGTATTGCTGCTGCTACATGATTGAGTTACAGTTGCCCGTTAGTTCATGGCTCAGACCCATTTTCTTTCTCAGCTACATTTAGTTTGATGTTGATGCAGTGTGATATTTTGGTAGCATAAATGCATAATAATGGAGGAGAGGTATTTGCAAGCTGATTGAAAGTACATGCCTTTAGCACTGTGGTCCGAACTAACTAAGAATCAGGGTTCTTGTTGAAGATTATTGCAGGTGATACATATCCATTTGCTGCTACATTCTTTTTTGTGTTGTCTAAGGTGGAATACTAATTTGCTATAGCTTTACATGAACACATAGTCTAGTTCACTGTTCTGTTAAGTCAGTAGAACTAGTTGCTGGGTTGTTTTGTTGAAGAACATCCCAGTTTTCTTGCCAAGTAATTTTGTGGGTAAATAGCGAATGGCCTTGTTGCTGCCAATTTCAATGGCTTTAAAGAGTGGTGCAGATTTTGAGTTCACTTCATCTGCTAGTTGGAATCCTTGTCTTATCACAGGGATTTGCTATAGCCAGATGATCATTATAGCAATGTTTTAAGTCTGGAATCATATATTTATCAAGTGTTTATGCATGGTGTCTATATTACATGGTCCTTCATGTACCTAAAGGACGCTACCATTTCATACAACATACACCACCCGTTGCAATCAATCATAGACTCATGACGAACCAAGCCATCTGTATTAATCGTCACGCCAAGGAACCAGATGGAACTTATGCATTCCTTCGTGTCCTAGGTCCAAAGGAACGATCACATGAACTGTTCAACCCGATGTATGATGACAAGGACAGGACTCAGTAACAAACAGCAGTAAGAGAAAGGAAATCCTGCAATTGAGAGAGCAGTTCTCCAGTTCGAACTAATCCAATGATCAACCACTGAATGTCCAACTACCAACACAGAAGAACAATGAATTAACCTCGAAACACTGCATAGGAAAGCTCATACTAGGAACATTTACTTTGCAGCAAACCCCGCACTTGATATCCTCTTGACTGCTGTTTTTTCATGAATTCTGCAGGCAGGATTCTGATACATCTCATCATACCATTTGATGAAATCTTGCATATATGATTAAGAAAGGGTCAAACTTTCCGGTGTTCTGCAGATCAGAATACAGATAAAATCCCTTTAAAGCCAACTACAATATGAATATTATTCAATCAACTTGACCCTAACCCTAGGATTTCACACACTTCTGAGATTCTGGGAAGTAGCCAACTCGTTGTTAACTTGCCAGAATTGATCAAATTTAGTACAGTACATGGCAATAGATCAAAGGTATGACAGACTGCAAACTTGAGACTCGCTCCCGAGCAAGCTCCTGAACTCAGAACTCTATTCAGCTGTGCATTACCCAAATATAAGGAAATTGATTAATTAACAATAAATCAGAGCAACCTAGCTCTTCTCATGTTTCAGGCGTCTGGATTGAAAATAGAACAGATAACTAGATAGCCAGTAGCTAGTTGCAAAGAGATTCAATTGATTATAACCACCGTGCAAAATCACATCGCAACTAAAAAAACTTTACAATCCACGAAACCCTAATTCGACAGAGAACCAGTCCAACACTCGAACAGTTCCAAACCAGAAACCCTAATCAGCCTAAGAGCTAGTAAACTTGGTAACGGCCTTCGTGCCTTCGGATACGGCGTGCTTAGCGAGCTCTCCAGGAAGCACAAGCCTGACAGCGGTCTGGATCTCCCTCGACGTGATGGTCGGCTTCTTGTTATACCTAGCGAGCCTCGAAGACTCCTGGGCGAGCTTCTCGAAGATATCGTTGATGAAACTGTTCATAATCCCCATAGCCTTGCTGGAGATACCGATGTCGGGATGGACCTGCTTCAAAACCTTGAAGATGTAAATCTTGTAGGTCTCGACGCTCTTCTTGGCCTTCTTCTTCTTCTTGTCGATGGAGGCTCCGTCTTTCGGCAACTTCTTCTCGGCGCGAGGCTTCTTCTCCGCCGGAGCAGGGGACTTCTCTGCCGGCTTCTTCTCTGCGGGCTTCTTCTCTGCCTTGGGAGCCATGGCTAATTGACAAGCTAGAAAGTTCTTGAGAGAGGAGAAGTAAAGGCTTTATCGGTGGTTTAGCTGTAGTTTGAGATGTTGTTTCGAGAAGAGAGGGGTGGTTTGTTTATATAGGACTTGGGGGTGGGAGGTGATTGGTTACTTTGTTTGAGACGCGGATTGGTGACGTGTACGGGTCGGATTAGGCGAGTAGGTTATGGACGGTGCAAATTGATGCCCGCTTCGATTTCTTTCTGAGTTTGGACTTTGGCGGGGTTTTAAAAAAAAACGGGAAAAGTATAAAAGGAAACCAAAACAGGCCTCCACTGAGCCACGAAATAGCCCATTTAAGAGGAGTAAAGGACATCGTAAAACAAAGCCCAATTATCAAATATACGAACCTATTGGCTAATTTACAATTTTTCGTGAAGTAGCATATTAGCAGCATATGCCAGATAATATTATTTTAAATCCTTTTTTCCGATACTATCAAACGATTCTTAAAAATATTAAATACATCATAATGTGACTAATAGGTCTTAAAAATATTAAATACATCATAACGTGACTAATAGGTCAGTAATTTATGTTGAACTATGACTGGTTTGTCACAGTTTTGGTCAAATCGTGATTGATTTGTCACGGTTCAACAAAAATCGTGACAAACCAGTGACAAATTGTCTATTTTCTTGTAGTTTTGTACCCAACGCTTGTTAAATAATTTGATGTGTGATTGCCCTCACGATAAATATGAATAAACTCGATCTCACGTGCCCTCTCCATCAGCTCATGTATTTGATCCACGACAGCAGAGTGTTGGTGGAACCCCTCCCCCTCCTGTCGTATCAAAGAAACTGCACAACGGGAGTGGAGTTATACATGTACTCTCTGGTATCCTTTTTCCCAACTTATTAGAAGACCCGTCACAGTCGCCCTTAACTATCACCCATAAATATATTAAATTTTAGTTTCACATTTTTATTGTTAGTGTGTCCTCTGCCATCTGACATGTATAGAGTTGGGTTGACTCAACCCGACTCAAGTTAAATTCCAACCCAAACCTTTCCTCATGCCTCAATCCAAACTAACTCGATCCCTTCATACTCCAAACACGACTCATCTTTTTTTCTCTATTTTTCTTCATTCACTAAACAACTACGAGTACCACACACCGGCCACTAACCTCGTGTCAAAAACTGCCTCTTGTGCAATGTTTTAATTAAGCTAGGGTTCAATTGGATTCTGGAATTCAATGACAAAGAAAATTGATGGATTTAATTTTGGATAAAGTTTTAAATGGTAGAATAACCCATTTAAGATTACAATATTTAACGTTTGTTAGAGATCATAGATTTTATCTCTGGCAATGAAAGAGATTTTGGGATGTATTGGTTATCTTGACAACGAGGGAATAGGGAAGAGAACCATTGACTTGAGGTTTTCAAGAGTTACGTTCATTGCGTTAGACTGATCAAGAAGGTCATTGAAATCCTAATCAACATGCCTCCACTATTCAATTGTTTGGCTCGCTAGTATTTTACAAGATCTTTGATGTTTCTTGAGAAATGTGTTTAAGGGCTTTGATGCTTGGTGTTGAAATCGATGAAAAGTAAACGACCCATAAAATCAATTCATAAACCATCATATTGGCATACTACTAGTTTACTCTCTTTCCGTTCTAGATCAAAGAAAACAAAAATCTAAACCGAGTTGTTTACTCCTCACATGTTTCTCTCATCAAACCCTATTCATTGCAAGACCCACACCCACCTGAATTTCATAACCAAAATGAGGAAATGAACCAAAAATTCCTTTAACTTCAATACCTCGAATAGAATGAAGCTAATCAAACTCGATGTATTTAGATAGCCACCAGTGTCCCTTACAACTTTCGTGAAGCAACTCTTACCAACAAACCTACAACGATCAAGGTATGGTAAAGTTTGTGAAATTTGCTCATCTCCCTGTTTCAAGTTTCAAACTTAGATAACCCATAAAGTAAAGATAATTTACCTAACTGAATGAGGAAAACGTTATCCTAATCTCCCCTCGAAAACCTCACTTGATTCGACATCCAATTCCCCAAATATATCTGAAATATTTGTATTTGTAAAATTCTTTTCTTTTTTATGAATGTAGGCCACGTTTTCCTGCTTATTGGGCAAATTCCGCCGCAATTATGCAAATCCGGGGGAATTGGAATCCATACAAATCCGAATCTCAATTCCTTGTTTTCCTGCAAAATTGGCACATTGGAATTGAAATTGAAGCCCACTTAAATTACTAAAATAACCCTACCTAAACCTTTCTACCAACCTCCTTTTCTCTTCCTTCTTCTCGACAACAGAACAAAAAAGCAACAGCCGCCGCCTTAACCAAAAACCCACAGCCGCCACATGATCTCTCCTCCGGCCCAAGCCGCCACACTCTCGATTGGAGAGGAAGAGACAGCGACTCCTCCCGATTACTCCTCGAGGCAACAGATAGGAGAGGAAGAGACGATAAGGCAGCAGATCGAAGGAGTTAGGTGGGCCGATGGTGGCTGGAGTAGAGCGATGGTGGCTGGGAAAATTGGCCAGCTGACGGCGGCTAAGGACGACCGGCGAGGGAATATTGGACAAGCGGCGGTGAAGGAAGACCGGCGAGGGGGATGGACGGGCGGCGGAGGGAGGAGATGATTCGAAAGGAAAGAGAAGAAAGGTGGGCAACTTTGGAAAAAAAATTAATTCCGCCGGAATCTGACGATTCCATCACTTTTTGGTTGGAATTGTGAGCCGGAATTGAGCTCGTAAATCCGCCGGAATTGAGCTGCTAATAACATGCGAGGAAAACAAGGAATCACAAAATTCCGCCAGAATTGGCCGAATTCCGGCGCGAATTCCAGGGAGGAAAACGTGGCCGTATTTGTAAAATTCACCTCTTGAAAAATCACCAATAATAAATTTTGGATAATTCATAAAAAAAAAAACAAGAAATTGGACATTAAATACACGGAAAGAAAGAGCAGAAAAAGAGGCGGTCTTCACGCAAAGCAAACAGGCCCTAGAATTCCGAAAAACCCAAAACCCAAAAAACCGAACCCAAAAACCCAACCATGGAATGGAGAAGGATTTATTATGAGAGAGACGAGAGGTAGATAGATACGCTGCAAAGTTTTGCCAATTCGCCATTTCCTCTAGCAAACTCCAAAGAAACCTCACACACCGTCACCGTCACCGCCACCTTCATCCATCGCCACCGCTTTCACCGTCCGCTCCACCTCCGGAGTTCCGCTGCTCCTAATTCGGTTACACAAGGTGAGTGTAATTACACTTATGAGTAGTATTATTAACTAGCGCTCTTCCTCTCTTTCGCAACTTCATGAGCATCGCCCTGTAGTGTTATGAATGTTGAGATTGCTCGATTTTCTCGGCGTTTTTTGGTTGACGCGCTACTGTTTCTGTGTGCCTGAAGGTGGAGAGCTCTAGAAAGGAGAAGGAAATGGAGTCCAATGAGTCGTCCTACGTGTCGTCACCGGAGGCTCAAGGGAAGAAATCTCCTCCGCCGCCCAAATATCCCGCTTCAGGTCCCTGATCTGATCTGCTTTCTCTCTGTACCTCTCCGGTTTTTCGTTTGTTTATCGTGTTATCATTAACTGTTGAGGATACGTGTCCTTGCCTTGTTAATATTTCGGCCGTTTCTGGCTTCAACGGTTACCCTAAGGTTAAATAGTTTCTCTACTGATTTTGTTTGGTTTCGGAGATAAGTGGCCGTCTGAGTTCTGACCGTGAAATTTGCAGTAACTTGAAATGGTTTCCTTCTCAGTAAAAGGAGATATTTATCTAATGGTCGATGTATAAGGTTTACAGTAGTAAGTCTCACTGCAATTCGTACTGATTACTGTGTTTCACTATTGTAAGCATTTTCATATGCGAACTTGAGTCAATCATTTCTGTCAATCAAGGTTGTTTATTGCTCAAAATACTAGCTGAGTTGTCACAAGTTGTTTCAAATGGAGTGTTATTCATTTCTAGATATCGAATTACTAATTTCAACTTGTTTTGCATTGTTATTAGCAATAGTTATCTACAAATTCATAGGTGTTTCTGTAGCTAAATTACCAAACTGTTGTGTCTGCATTATGCAATTAATGTAGCCCATGCTGGTCTGGTAGTGTTTGGTTTTCAATGCCATCTGCTGTTCTGTTACCTTCTTATTGTTTCCGGATTGGCAAAGATGTAATCTGCAGAATGTTTATCATGCTATACTGAAGGTACTGTATGCCATGTCTTCATGATCGCCAGTGAATTTCAGTTATACAAACGTTTGGAATTGATTTCATTTTCAGCTCTTGGATATAGCATCCCAAACATCGTGCTCTTTCGTAACACTACTTTATGGTAGAAATTTTGGCATATGTTTCCATTTTGAGCTCTTTCTTACATGAATGAATTAACTCTCTGCTGTAACTATATATGGCAGATAACATGGAGAAGACGGCATATATTAAATTTCTTGTGTCAAATGCTGCTGCTGGTTCAGTGATTGGGAAGGGTGGTGCTACAATTAATGACTTTCAGTCTCAGTCTGGTGCAAGGATTCAGTTATCACGTAACTTTGAGTTTTTCCCAGGGACATCTGATAGAATAATTATGATATCTGGAAATATTGATGATGTATTGAAGGCTATGGATCTTGTTCTTGCTAAGTTGCTAAGTGAGGTACTGCTCTTTCTTTCCTTATTTTCCTCTAAAGAGCAAAGGTCATAACATTAATCATAGTTGTTTTGTGCATTACTTGATCTTATATTTATGTTCTTTTGCTCAGCTTCACACTGACGATGACGTTGATGCTGAACCAAGAATGAAAGTGAGGCTAATTGTGCCAAATGGTTCCTGTGGTAGCATTATTGGGAAAGGAGGAGCCATTATCAAGTATGGATCTTTTCCCTTTTGTGGCCCATGTCTTGTCAAATGAAGCATATACAATTCTAGATTTAGATTAACTGATCCTTGTTTACTCTTTGGAACTACTGATAAACATTAACAAAGTTTCTTCTTTACAATCTTGAGGAGTGCTTCTTTATGTATTTTATTCTAGCGATTGCAGAAGCCTGTTGTTCTGCATCTTTTATCTTCTAGTCGTTTTTATGTTAGAACTTGGATGTCATACGGTGAAGTGCCATTTTATGATGTCCGAATGATTTATCTACAATTTAAGGTGGGAAATGGACAATGTGATGATTATTCACTTTTTTCCTTCAGGTCATTCATTGAAGAATCCCAAGCTGGCATTAAGATATCCTCACTGGACCATAACTTCTATGGGTTGAATGATAGGCTAGTGACACTAACAGGTACCTTGGATGAACAGATGCGTGCAATCGATCTGATTTTGTCAAAGCTAATCGATGATTCTCACTACTCGCAGAACATGCATGCCCCATTCTCATATGTAGGTATGTGATCACCATTGTTTTCTCATCGGATCTCCTACTCTTAATGCTTGATTGAAGAAAGACTTTCTGTTACTCTTCATTGAGTATTAGTTCAATCTTGGAATATCCCAAAGGTTATAGTCTTGTGTTTGTGTGACTATGCCATAACAAGTAATAAGTATTTGCTGCCTGCTTTATTGTCCTCTTCTTTGTTCTCTCTTGTTTTGGTTCCCACAAGATGCTGTGGTACTTTTGTACAAATGCAATAATTTCCAAATCGTTGTTCCATTCATTTTCGAGTAAATGGCTTGTTTCAAAATTGTTACATTCATTCATGGAATTTTATTGAATAAGGGGAAGGGTACGTTCTTCATAGCACTTTGTTTGTTGTGGTTTACTTTTCAAGTCAAAGGGTTATTTCTAGCTAGTCCTGCTGTCTATATATCAGTAATGTTGTTCCATCGTACAAGCAAACTTTACAGTCGGCCTTGTTTCATCCTTTGTCATACTTGGAGTCTGCTGGAATGCACATATTATCTTAATTCTTAAGAAGTGGGTCATTTTTACTCTTCAGTACTAGCACCTGATTGCCATATTTTCTAGAACAATTTTTCATGTAAGAATTATGAACTTCTAATTTTTAGGTGCTTACAACTCTGGTATTTACGGTATTCCATCTGCGTATGTGGTTCCTTATGTAGCGACAGCAGCATACAATCCGGTGAGCTATCCTGGACAAAACGGGGGCGGAGGGAAGTTCCAGAATAACAACAAGGTTCTTTCTTTGTCTATCATCTTTTGTTATTCGGTCATCTCTGATAAGGTTATGGCTGACGGGAAGTACTCACCATTGTGGTAGTAATAACATATGATGGATGCAATGTGGAACAAAAGGTTTTGCAGGAGGATCGTACCAACTCGGTGACGATTGGTGTGGCTGATGAGCACATCGGATTGGTTGTTGGTCGTGGTGGAAGGAACATAATGGAAATCAGCCAGGTTAGTGGAGAACTCTCTCTCTCTCTCTGATTGAACAAGTACGCGGCCGAACTTGTTAATGTTTCTCCGACTTGTACATGAGGCACTAAAGATGGCAATCTGGTTCTTTTCTTGACCACAGACCAGCGGGGCAAAGATAAAAATATCAGACAGAGGCGATTTCATGTCCGGGACAAATGACAGGTACTAATAACCAACCGATACTTTAGCTACCCTACCACATATTCCATATCCATAGCAAATGATCAGGAACTGAAACTTTGTTAATGTTCGGTGCACTCATATGGCAGGAAAGTAACAATCACAGGGTCGCAAAGAGCGGTGCGAGCAGCAGAGGGCATGATAATGCAGAAGGTATCTTATGCTTCGGAGAGAGAGACCGATCAGCAGCAGCAGGAACAACATCAGCTTTGAGGTGGTGGCGGATTTTGGATCTCATTTCATCTCAAGAGTTTAGTTCGTTACATTGGTTTGGACAGATCAGACAGTGCAATATTTGAGGCTGTTATTTATGAAGCAGACTTTCCTTCCTTGTTAACTTAGATAACAATTTAGATAAAGAGGAAATTTGTTGGGTGTGAAGGCAAGAAGAGTTGGATAGAAAGAAGAGAGAAAGAGTTGAGGGTAGTAGTTTGTTAGGGTGGGAAGTAGTAGCTTCTTTGACTCTTGTGTTAGATCTAAGTCTTGATTCGGGTTCTTTGTCTCTAAATTTTAATTTCCAGTAGTGCATACAAGTTGTTCGATGAAATGTCTGAGATACTATCGTTCTAAAAGGCTCAACTAATCATTCATCTCTCAAGTGCAGCGACAAGAATGAGTTTCGGGTTTCGATTTTTGACGAATAAGGGCTCTCTCGAGTCTCCTTACTCCTAATGAATACTTGAGCTATGCAAGTTGTTTGCAATATTTTGGGTGACTAATATTATCATGCCAAACCTATTAATCCTTGAGATATTTAACATTCAATGAAGGCTTGAAGGGCTACACTAGTGTTGTCTCTCGTAAATATGGACTTATCAATACATAAGGTGACATACTAAATTAACGAGAGTTACTAAATTTTTGCACGTGAACGTTGTCTAATTGTGTTTGTTGTCGATAGACATTTGGTCCTACAGAGGGAGGGGATTGGAGGCTAGGATGAGAGGGGGGTTGACACAGAGAAGATTAACACTGTCAAAATCATGGAGATACTGACGTTATATGTTGAGATTGAGTATTGAAAGAACTCAAAGACCACCCAAGTTTGAGACTTTCATAGACGCCACCAAATTTAGGACCCAATGGATACCATGAAGAGGATTCGTGGCCGAATGACATGATTCATTAACAAAGAAACGATTCAGCCGCTCATCAACCACATTAGTATCATCATGTCAATTGGACCAGTGACATGATTCATAACAAAGAAACGATTCAGCCGCTCATCAACCACATTAGTATCGTCATTGGTAATTAATTTGTTGTCATGGTTTCACGAGTTCCGTAATTCGCTTCATTGGTTTGAGTTGATCGACCCAGAAGATTTTGCTATGTCACTTGATTTGTTGTTACCCAAGTTACTTGATTTGGAAGAGTTATCTTGTCAATTGGACCAGGTGAATTCGGGGCCGTAAATCCAATGGCAATGAAATGTAATTCATAAGAGAAGCAACTTGTTCCGAATTGCTAGGTTAAAATCTGATCCACTACAATTGAATTCACTTCAAATAATGTAATTAAAGCCGGATCGGACTGGCCGGTCGAACCGGTCCGACCGCGAGCCGGAGCTCCCACCGAAAACGGCCCAGCGGCCTGCTGACTCTGCTTCCGACCGGGCGCCTGACCGGTTCAACCCGGAAACCGGCCGGTCGAACCCAATTAAAATATCCGGTCGGCTCCTTGGCGTTTAGTGTTATTTAAAAAAAAAATCAGTGCTGCACGATCTTCCACGATTAGGTTTAGGTAACGGCGCCGTCGCCGTCTTCAACATCAACCGTCCCGTCGCCGTCGCCGTCTGCATCATCAGCCGCGCCGTCGCCGTCTGCATCATCAGCCGCGCCGTCGCCGTCTGCATCATCAGCCGCGCCGTCGCCGTCTGCATCGTCAGCCGCGCCATCGCCGTCTGCATCATCAGCCGCCTGCATCATCAGCCGTCCCGTTGGTCGTTCAATACTTCAATTGCAGCCTCGTCTCCGCAGCCTGTTCGCGACTCGCTCGCTACTTCGTCCTCTTCGATTCATCGTCCCTGCAGGTCTGTCATCCCTTAGTATGCATGACTAGTGAATTTACTTGGCTGATTGAAATTTGACTCATTCTAGTTCACTTCAGACTTCAAACAATGGAAACTGGTGCATCAGAGGCTGAAGCGCAAACACAGATTCCCTCTAGAGCTAGTGTTCGAGCTAAAACTGATCCGGCATGGGGTTATGCTCAGCAGAATGGAACAAAGATTACTTGCTTGTTATGCAACCACACATTTGCAGGTGGAGGAATTAGTCGATTCAAGAATCACTTCGCTGGAGTTTCAGGGAATGTTCGAGCATGCCCGAAAGCACCTCCTGATGTTCGTGCTGCAATGCTAAAAAATTTGGGTGAAACTTCTAAGAAGAATCGGACACTTTCAGCACAGAAGAGATCTTTTAGTGAGATGACTAGAGAGGATATTAGCTCAGAACCAACTTATTCAGAAGATACTCCAGTAAGCAATGAGGATACTACTCCTATTCGTTCTACTAATCCTTGTCCTAGATCGGGAGGTTCATGTTCTTGGCACTTAACTACCTATGTTGACTCGTTATGTTTGTTAGCTCGATCTTAGACCTTTGATGTTTGTATTTTGAATGTTTCATATATTTCGAATGTACTCTTTATGTTGGTGATTTTACTGTTTTGAATTCTATGAATGACTATGTTGAATTTTATTTTTTTAGGATTAATAGTACAAATTAAACTCTCTGTACTTCCGGTTTGATCCGGCTTAATTGAAAAATTGTCGGTCCGGCTTAATATATTTATTTATTAATTAAATAATTAAAACGGTTCGACCCCGGTATGCAAACGGTCAAATCCCGATTAAACCATTAAACCCTGAACCCCTGCCCTTGCCGGCTCGACCTCCCGGTCCGGTTCTGAAAACCTTGACTGATTAAAGAAGAAAATAAAAGCCATTTAACTACATCAGAAAAAAAAAAAAACGTTCAGACCCAATTTCTTCCTTCTTCCTTCACAAATTAGCAGAGAATATTCAGAGCGTTAACGACATCAACAGCTCACACATTCCGTCGCCATTCAGTCTCTCTCTCTCTCACTCTCTCGTTCTCTGATTCACCTACCTCACCTTCTGCTCCGTCATAGAATCCTGATCTCCACTTTTCTCTCCCTTTCTCCTCTCGCGGATTCAGGTACATTTCATACATACTCTTGTAATTGAAGTATTGAATCATCAGCTCTCTTTCCGGCAATTGGGAAGGAGGACTGTTGTTCTTCTTTTGATTCGACCTCCTATCAGAATTCGCGTGATTTAAGCTCATGAGCTGCAATTGCATTGTTCCATTATCCTCCGATTGATGTTGATGATCACTGGTCATAGTGTTTTGAGTTTGTAACAATCGTGGAGATGTCGCCCGATTTATGGTTTACACACTCAAATTGAGATTGTCTCCAATTTATTATTCATAAGTTCGATTGCGTATCTTGATGGATTTCAAATCCGCAAGAACTTGTCTTGTGCTTCCTCGATGTTTTGGTTTGTATAGTTTTTAGAATTTTCTGCTACTGCTGATGATTTCAACTTATGGCCTTCCTTGTTGTGACTGCATTTGGATCTTAAGAAACAAGCACGGAGAGAAATATGATTTTGCTTCAGAGACAGATCTGCATTTGACCTTACTGTTTCAGTTATAGAGTTATAGAAATTGGTTTTCGACTTTAGGTAGTGCAGGAAAGCTTCTATGGGATTTTCAGAGATTAGGGCTGCAGATGTCGGTGATTGGTTTTCACAATTGCCATATGAACAATGGGTTGCAATTCCTGTTTCTGGCCCAAGACCATCAGCTCGCTACAAGGTGACCCTTTTTCTTCTCAAACGGTTTGTTTCTACTGGTTTTTAGATCCATCTTTTAAGAGCATGTCATTTTTAAGCAATACTGACAGAATGTTTTTTTCACACTCAATTGCAGCATGCTGCTGCCTTTGGTGATGATAAGTTGTATGTATATGGCGGAAGTCGTAATGGTCGTTACCTATCTGAAATACAGGTGAGGGACGTGACCAGATTTCAGCATATAGAAGTGCCATTGTGAATAATTTATGTATTTACATCCTAATGTTTCTTTATAGGCTTTTGATTTTGGAAGTTTGGCGTGGTATAGCCTTAAACCCAAATATGAGTTGAATGGCCATAAAGTTGAGGAAAATGGATCACATGAAACTCTTCCAGCCATGTCAGACCATAGCATGGTAGGAACTTGTGTATTACTTAATAAGTGTTTCAAGGAGAACCTTTAGAACGATGGGTGACATGTGTGACGAAGGACACACTTTATGTCTCTTTCTCAATTAAACTGATAGGGTTTCTCAAAGTTTGGCAGGTCAAGTGGGGAAACAAACTGCTGCTACTCAGTGGACATTCCAAAAACTCTTCTGATGACATGATAGGTTTGTTTCTGTTATACATAATAGGGTGTATTCTTTGCTGACCTATGTGGCATTGCTTAGACTCATGACAAACCAATCATCTCGTGCAGTACACTTCATTGATCTAGAAACACAACAATGTACAACGCCTGAAACCTCTGGAAAACCTCCGGTAACTATCTACCTGCCATTGTCTTAGTTTCAATTTGTGGACTTCCCTTTGTTCTCTTTATGTTATCAATTCACAACATAGTTTCAGTTAAAAAGGGTATAATACTTGCCTTAGTGAAGGTTTTGATGGTAAAAGTATCAAAATATGTTTCAGTCAGCTCGAGGGGGCTATTCTGCTACGCTTGTTGGTTCCAGACTGGTGATTTTTGGTGGAGAAGATCGGAGTCGGAAGCTGCTAAATGACATTCATACCCTTAATCTCGAAACAATGACATGGGAATTGGTGGAATCAATGTATGCGATTGCCTACTTTATTTTTAGAGCTACTTTCATGTCAGGGAAACCTTCTGCATCACCTCTTTATGTTTCATAGGCAGACACCTCCATCTCCGCGATTTGACCACACAGCTGCAGTACACGCAGGGCGATACCTGCTGATATTTGGTGGTTGTTCTCATTCGATCTTCTTCAATGATCTTCATGTGCTTGACCTACAGGCAGTAAGTTTATCATTTAAATATAGCCGATGCAGTTTTTTTCTGTCTTGTAGTGGAGCAGTGTGAAGAATGAGATTCTGAGATTATTTTGTGTTTAGTTCAGGAAGTTAAGACTTGTTACATTTCTGTATGGAATAGTTGTTGGTCAAGGAGTGTTGTGAAGTTTGATAGTTGATTCCCTGGAATACTTTTGCACATAATTATTTGCTTTCAATGGTACCCTGGAATTGTGAGCCTATCGCCCAACTAAATTGAGAGATATTTTGTATAACATGTTTCTGGTGTTATTTACTTGACTGGGGACATGAATTTAGTTCTGGAGCATTCATTTAGAATGCTTTTTCTGATTTACAAAAGAAGAAAAAAGAACGAAAACATTATTTGATGTTCTGGATTTTCGCTGTTCTGTAGATTATGTTATTCAAGTCTGTACTGAACTCGCGACTGTTGATTCTAAACATGAGGTTTTTTCTACATTGCAGATGGAGTGGACCCAACCAGAGATTCAAGGGGATTTGGTGAATCCTAGGGCTGGTCATGCTGGTGTAACAATTGACGAGAACTGGTATATTGTTGGTGGTGGAGATAATAAAAATGGTATGAAACACCTTGGTGTCTGTCCTTGTTCTACGAATAGTATATCGTATATGATGCTGTACTTTGATCCTCCCCATGTTGTTTATTTGATATTTCTCACTGTCCCAGAATTATACACTTCTGGTTCTTGAACATCAAGAAAGTCAATGCTAGCAGGTTATGAACCCATCAAATGGAAGCCCAATAATACAAAATAATTATGCAAACAAAAAAAAAAACTCTCAGTAATCTTATGTCTGACTCTGTAACTTAGATGTTCCACTGTATGTCAACTGTCATAAATCTTGATTTACTAGCTATTTTATAGGTTCTCTAGAGACCCTTGCATTGAGTATGTCCAAGCTGGCCTGGTCGACGTTGACAAGTGTAAAGGAAAGACACCCACTTGCTAGTGAGGTCTGTATTTCGACCCTTTGTACTACGTCCTGCTTCTTTTGTTCAGTTTACAGAGGAAGAGGTATCTAATGTTTGTTCGTCAAATGCAGGGACTGAGTGTTTGCTCAGCATTGATCAAAGGGGAGAATTACTTGGTTTCTTTTGGAGGTTATAATGGGAAGTATACTAACGAGGTACAATCCATTTCGAGTGCAGTTTCTATCTGTTCTCATATCTGTCTCGAATCGACAGGAAACTCAGTGACACATTTTTGACTTGGTTGGTGGTTCTTAGGTTTTTGTTATGCGGCTGAAGCCCAGAAACAACTGCAGCCCAAGATATTCAAGTCACCGGCAGCAGCTGCTGCAGCTGCTTCGGTAACAGCTGCGCATGCCTTGTCCAAACCTGACAAGTCGGATGCTCCCAACGTAGATAATTACAGAGTCCAAAGTAGAAAACCTTCTCAGGAAGATCTCACCATTGAAATTAATAGAATCAAGGAAGACAAAAAGATGCTGGAAGTGTCACTAGCAGATGTGAGAGCAGAGAAATCCAGTGTCCGTGAAAAGATCGATGAAGTTAACAGTACTCATGCTGATCTATCCAAGGTATGCTTTATTAACGAATAATATAAATCCCCAACAACTCGACCTATCGAGACACAATGGTTCCGAGCCTTTGACCGACAAAAGGTCAGGGTTTCGATTACCAATAGCCCCCAAATCTGCTGCAGGAGACTAATCGAATTTGTACAAACCTCAGATTCTTTCACGAGCCCTCTCGATCCAACAGTTTCTAACATGCTCCCTATATAGTTAAAAAGCATTCCTGAAATATTGCTGATTGGTAAACCCTTGTCTCCACTTCCTACTGCAGGAACTCCATTCTGTCCAAGGTCAATTGGCGACTGAAAGATCTAGATGCTTCAAACTTGAGGTGTTTACTTTTTTCCTCTCAATCTTATACTCGTCTTCATATCCTGTCTTTCGCCTGTTATTGATCGTTCTTTGAACCTGCAATTTGCAGGCACAGATAGCTGAGCTGCAGAAGGCACTGGAATCATTGGAGTCCATAGAGAATGAAGTCCAACTACTCCGGAGGCAGAAGTCTGCTCTAGAACGCGAGACAGAGATGAATACTGCTGCCAGTGAAAGCGAAAGGCAGCGATCCGGTGGAGCCTGGCGTTGGATAGTTGGGTGAGAGAAACCATTACTAAACCACAACCAGCCATTACTGAAGGCGGAAAGTGTGATCAGTTTAGTCAACCTTTGGAGATTCCTACAAATTCATGTGAAGATTCTGGTAGCTGGATGGATGAGGATCCGATCATCCGAAGATGCTAAGAATTTTGCTGTGAAGAAGCTGCATCGTTGTGAAGGATTAAGGACAGAAAAATCAAGAATCAGTTGTTTGAATGAACTGTGAAGATCCGTACAATGGCATCACTTTTCTCCTGGGATTTAATAAATCTCTATACGAATATGTTAACTTGATACGCACTCAATTTGCAGCATTCTTTTTTGGTTGTGTATGTTACAAGTTTCAACCCATGCTCCCAGCAGTCTGGTCTGGCAGCTCGTTACAAGAAATTGACATTACTGGGGATCATAATTGTTTCGAATGATTATTTGCAGAACCTTCTATCCAACATCTATTCTCAGCAAACCAGAGATCAACACGACAATTCCTTCAGTCAGAAATGAAGCCCCAAGAGTCCTAACACGCTCACCAAATTTCAGGATGAACCAAACATGACACCTTGAACAGACTGATCTGCCTGCTTAAAAATTGAGAAAACACAACAAATTTCCGAATTTCTTTCTTCTCGCTCGTTTTGCTCCCTCTATTCTCCATTACTTCAAATTAAATTCACTAATAAAGACTTGTAAAATAAGTCATCTGAGCTCACATTAAGCTCAAAATAATTATAATAACGATCGCTACTTGTACTATAAAAACTCAATTAATCCAATTGAAAATTGCCATTCCTAGCGAAGCTAAGATTCCTATAGTAATTCTAACTCCCAACTATAGAATCTATTTGAACATCTATAATTATCAAATCTAATCTAATACCTCAATTTTAATTTCCAAATCTAAATCAGAACTACTAATATGTTTATTAATTCATTTTCCAAAGTATTCCAAATTATCCAATCCGCTTATGGATGCACTTACCTCACCACCTTATCTACCTACCAATAATTCCATTTTACAACATGGAAAAAAAGATAAATACAAACCCCACACGTGGCGCCTCCATCACGCGCCACGCCGCTCTAACCGTAACTTACTAACCAAGGCCTCCCCCCTGGGCCCCACCCCGTGCAGTCGGTGACACAAATAACAGCTCGGCCCTGTCACGCTAGCTTCTTCCTCCATCACAATACCAGTCTTCCTTCGTCCTCGATCGCCGAACCTTCTAGTATTTCTTTTTCATCTTAAAGATGGCTGATTGATTCTTTCCTCAGTATTCACGCATCCACCAACCTCCACGTTTGATTCAACATCCGCTCGATTTCATCGAATCAAAACCCTAATTTCTTCTCGCTTTCCCCCCTTTTGCAATCGATTCAGTTATCTCGACCTAGCTCTAATCATTTTGCAATTGGTAGATGGCCCGTGGCGACTCCGACGCTTTTCTCGGACCTGGTTTCCGATTCCACCCCACTGACGAGGAACTCCTCCGCTACTACCTCAAGCGGAAGGTCACTAACAAGCCGCTACGGTTTGACCCGATTTCCGTTGTTGATGTCTACAGATCGGAGCCCTGGGATCTCCCTGGTTTGCTTTCTTCGAACTTTCTTTATCTTTGTTTGACAATTGTGTGGATTAGTGAGTGTAGTCTGATTAGTAATTGAGGAACAGCCTAGGTCTCGTTAGCTTAGTGAATTTTGCCTTCTAGCGGTGACCTGTATGCGTACCCAATTTCGTATAACTGCTGCGAAGACTAGATATTGAATAGCTGAATGTCTGCTTTAGTTAGTATCCGCGCTATTGGTAATGGAATTGAGATTCTTTTTAACTTACTTGTGCTTTTGTTTGTTTCAATGGTGTGTTTGGATTAGATCGTGCGAAGTTGAAGAGCAGGGATTTGGAATGGTACTTCTTCAGTTTGTTGGATAGGAAGTATGGAAATGGGGCAAAGACTAACAGGGCTACAGAGAAAGGATACTGGAAAACAACTGGGAAGGACAGGCCTATTCGCTCCAACTCTGTAACTGTTGGGATGAAGAAAACTCTTGTGTACCACCTTGGGCGTGCTCCTCGTGGTGAGCGTTCCAATTGGGTAATGCATGAGTACCGCCTTTCTGAAGAGGAATTGGAGAAGTTTGGAGTTGGCCAAGTGAGTTGGAATCTATGTATCTGTAAAATTTTGATTCATCTACTTTCTTTTACTGGGAAGTTGCTGCTGATTATTTTTCTGCGTTTTTTTGCCTGTTTTATGGCAAAAAGGATACTTATGTCTTGTGTAGAATTTTTCAAAAGAGCGGAACTGGACCAAAGAATGGAGAACAGTATGGAGCTCCATTCGTCGAGGAGGAATGGGAAGATGATGATGTGCCTCTCCTACCTGGTGAAAATGCCGCTGTTGCTGGTAGTATGGATGCAGTTTACGGTGATTATCTGGATGCAGTAGACTTTGATCAGGTAGGTGCCTTTATGCTGTAGGTGTTGCCTTGCACTTGCTTCTTTCAAAAAGGCTTCAATTACAATATGAAGTATTTTTGTTCCATTGTTTGATCTAGTTAAGAACTTAAGATAGCTTCCAATGCGTTCTAATTGCTCTACAAGTTCTTTGAGTTTCTTTCTACTAGTAATTTTACAATTGCGGGAACATCGCTCTAGTGTTTCATTATCCTCTCACAAATCCATATCTACATGTGATATTTTGGCTTTGATCTAGTGCCATAATTACTTCTTTGCGGTGTTAATAAGAAAATTTGTTCTTTCTTTGGCTGGAAATTTACGTTACTGTTTTTTGTTGACTTGCATCCTTGTAGAAATTTGATGTTGGGGATGAGAGCGCTACTGCTGCTGCTCCACTGGCTTCTTACTATGAAGAGACTAACAACTATGTAGAACATGGTGGGAGCTCAAGTGAAGATGGTTCAAAACCTCTGATTGATGGGGCTCTAGGTACTTCTGTAATGCCTGTTGATCAACAGTTACCTTGCGCCCAAAATGAAGTGGATACCAATTGTGGAGATGCAAATTATATTGGAAGTTCAACCAAGGACTTAATTCCTCCCAAAAATGAAGATATAAATGGTAGCACCTTTGTGGATGCTGGTGAAAGCTCTCAATTTGCTGATGGGCTTTTCTTAGAAGCATGTGAACTTCCAAACAATATGGAGCCAGGGTCTTGCTCAGAGGACCCTACAGACTTTAACTTGGAGGAGTACTTGGATTTCGATGACCTGTCCTTTGATCCTTTTGGTCCAGTGGAGAGTGATGGCACTTGTGATCTGTCGCCTGAATCCAACAAGGTACTGATCTGAATTTTTGTGTGCAAATTCTTTCCCCCCTCTAGTTTGGTTTATATCCTGGACGAAATTGAATTTTCTTTCTTGTTACAGGATTTGAATGGAGGAGTTGATAATGTTGACATAAGAAGTGAGAATCTGTCAAGCATGGCTGGCCATGCATCATCCTCTGAGCAGAACCTTGATTCTATGACACCAAAGCTGTACTCGATGAAACCAGATTATGGTAATTCCCGAGTTCATATTACTGTAAATTTTCAACATGTTGAATGTGAGATTCAAGAGTTGATTTTGGTAATTCAAGTTGATTGCGTACTCATTTTCATTTTCTGTCGGTTATGCAGAAACCAACTATCCGTTCATTGGGAAAGCGAGCAAGATGCTGGGTGATATACCTGCACCTCCTGCCTTTGCTGCAGAATTCCCTATGAAGGGAGCAGCTCTTCGTTTCGCTTCAGCCCAGGAACCATCCAGCTCAATTCGTGTCACTGCTGGTATGATAAGAATAGAGAACATGGGTACAAGAGGAAACGAGATGGATGGGTTGATGTTTGGGAAGAACACGGGAGTCAACATCGTCATGTCGATTTCTTGGCCACAAGGTGAGAATGGTAGCGGCTTGAAGACGGGTTCGATGTCGTCGAGGGCGTGGCTATCTTTGATGTTCTTCTGGATTCTGGTTCTTTCTGTAAGCTACAAGGTCGGGACCTGCATTTGCGCCAAATGAAGAAGCGAAGCTTGGCTGACAGATAGATACAAAGTTGGGTTTGTGGAAAAGCCCTCTGGTTTAGTAATACACGATAGGGTGATAGCGCTCTGCTGTCTCAGATTTTTAATTATTTGTAGGTAACGATGAAACTGACAATCATACTGACTTAATATTCCTTTTGTTTTCATGTTAAGTTGGTGGTGAATTTGCCTGTTTTAAGACTCGTAAACCCACTAATGACATATTGCATTCTGGATATTAAAACTTGGATCTCCTAAGATTTTGTGATTTCTCAAGTGGGATGAGATTTTGGTCTAGATATGATAGAATGTGATCGACGACTAATTGCCTAGTTACTCATGAGCATGCATGTGATTGACGACTAATCGCATCGCTCAGTTACTCGTGAGCAAGCATCATATTCGATTATCTGTCTGTCTAAGAAATGACTCGTCATAGCTCATTTTCTTCATCTGCTGTATCCTGTATGCTTGACTTCGCTCGTTTCTTTCCTTCCATAACACGACGGCTGTCACCTGTTGTATATGATGTCCACTCTTGACCTCGCCAACGCAATAGTCCAGCTCCTCACGTTGTCCTCGACTTGATCATCATTCAAGTATCGGACGTTTTTTGGTCCCGTAATTTCATGTTGCTATGTGTACAAGACTTCAATTTTATGAATAATAATATACGATTGGCATTCATAAACTGTGGCTGCATGGAGAACTTGTTTTCAACTTGTATTGTTTTATTATAATGATCTTGTAATTTATTTATCAACTTTTACGATATATTCAATACTTGCAAGATGAGTCTCGACATGAAAATTAAGCAATCTTGTTTTCAACTTATAAACAATCTTAGCAAATGATGATCAGACACGGTATCCAATTTGTTCATCAGATCAACGAACAAGAAAAAATTTCCAATCAAGATTTTTATAGCAATGGGTACAAAGACAAGAGAGTTGCATAAGCATAACAAAAAAGAAATCATTATCCAGTATTACGATTATGCATAGGGAGAGAAAAGCTGCAGAAGGCAGGCAGAACTAGCTACAATTACTCTCTTAACAAAATCACCAATAAGTTGTTGCCTAGCTCGACACGGCTGTTGGCTTCTAGTTCGCTCTCGGAGTAGCCCACTCAACACGGAGGATTAGATTGTCGTAACCATACCCATTCAGCTTGAGTATGGCCCTCTCTGCATCCTCCTTGTTCGCAAAATTGACGAAACCGAAACCTCGGCTCACACCCGTCTTCTGATCAATTGCGACGTAAGTACGGGTCACATGACCAAATGTAAGGAACAGCTCCTTCAAGTCTTGCTCCCGGGTGTCCTCCGACAGGTTGGTCACACGAACTGAGTTCTCATCGTTCCTTCTCCTCATATCTGAACCAACACTCCTCTCTGCTCCTGCCCTCATGCTTGGGGGAACATAAGCAGTCTTGCCAGCTCCTCCAGGAGCAGCACCAGCCTCGGATGTTGGAGGTTTGTCCACAAATGATTCGGTTGGAGCAGCAAGATCCTTGTATGGGCACCTTGATGTCCAGTGATCTCCCTTCTTACCACAGGTTCTGCAAAGCATAAGAACAGCACCTGCTTTGCCTAGTTGTGACAAGTTATCACCGCCCATCTTGTTCTCTTCTGCTTTGGTACCTATTCAAAGCATGAAAATATTAGATAGCATCAAAAGAATCAGGCAAATATTGAAGTTTACCAGAGCATGATCAACAAACGGGCCATCAATAACAGATGAACAAAAATTTCATAGAAACATGCACATAGCGTACCATCAAGAGTAGCCACTGAAAAAATTGATAGTACACTAAGGCCACCATGAGCAACAAATCAATTACAAGGAACAAGGAAAAGAAGTTACAGTGCAAAGCATTTGGTGGCATACTTACATGTTTGTTGATAAGCTATAACAGTGAACTCATAATGATATTAGTTCACTTTATAATGCCCAGCAACAAAAACTCAATTTAGGTGGGATACTGACCATTCACACAAAGGAGAAGCCAGAAGGCTGACATGTGACTGGCTAATTGACCACCATAAACAAACATTCAACCTTTAACATGCAAACTAAGGGGCAAGGGAAACGACTGGAACACTCCACAATGTTAGTCAATGCTGATAACTACTGAAGATGAAATCCTAACAGCAATTGGAGGAATGGGTACTTATGCATCTAATGGTTCCATGTTAATAGCCAGTAAGCAACCAATAAGAGTCTACATACAAATCCAGCCAAACACAAAAATCAAGTTGAACCTGGACGAAATTTAGCTAATCTCTCAAATCGAACATCAATCTACTAAATATATATAAACAAATCCCTAAAAATCTAATGATATTGGAACAAAGAAAAACAGAAAATTTATAAGATTAAAAAACCCAGCATATCAATCGACAGATAAAACAGGACAAACCTGGAGCCCTAGGTCGTTCAAGCAATATCTCCTCGGTAGAAACCATGGTAAGACGAGCACCAACGTCCTCGCGTACGGCATCGCCGAACTTGGCCCAATTCCTCCGCTCGACGGCACGTCGACTGAGGCGGGCCTTGGCCAGCTTCCTGACGCGAGTAGTGGTCGTGATCTTAACCTTATTACCATCATCGTTGAATTTGTATTCAATCACCCTCTTTATGCCGTTCTCATCGGGACCAATCACCTCCTTCTGGGGCAATAGAAAGTCCAGATCCTCGCCATCGTCCTCCAATTCTCCCCACCGAAGCTTGCTCGGTGCAGCTGTGTCGACAGTCATACTGAAAAGAGTGCTGTGAGATGCGGTGCAGGCTGTGGCGGCAGATTGCAGAGAGGGAGCGGTGAATTATTAGGGTTTCAGGAGTTGGCTGAAATCTACGGATTGTGAATTGTGAAGGTGATAGAAGCGTAGAAAAATGGTTCTTTAATCAATTGGGCTTGAAAAAATATATGGGCCTTTTAATCATAGCGGATTGGGCTATTTGGGCTCTGTTTCTTCACCGTGGGCCGGAATCAAATGAATATATCAAAACCTAAGAAAAGATGGCCTAGTGCTGCGTTTCGAATCCCGACATTCACTTGGGGAGTGGACTGAAAACGCAATCAATGAACTGATTCATGATTCTAGAATACTTTACACCCAAAAATGAATATATCAAAGAATTCATAAAACAAAAAAAAAATTATCTACATTTAGTTTGATCTCAATATTTTTTACATAACTGGAAAATTTAAAGTTGAGTTTGCTATTTTGATCCGAATCAACCAACCTTTTTTTAGTGTGGGTTAGGGTCAAGTTTAGTCTCGTGCCGTTGACCTGAATTTTTTTTACTAATACCTATAAAAATTATAAAATTTTAATATCATCCATGTAATTTTTTTTTAATATTTATTCATCACTGGTGAGAAAAACTACTATCTTGAAGAATTCCCTCCACAAACCGCCTGTAGTAACCAACCATCATTAGGAAGCTCCAGAGCTTTGAAACATTGGTCGGATGTGACCACTTAACCACGGTCACGATCTTCTTTGGATCAATCTCAATTCCCTTGTCATATAAGTGATCCAGGAAGCAGGGGCGGATCTAAGGGGTGCCCGGGTGAGCCCCGGCTCACCCCTCTTTCGGTCCCGTCCTTGAAAATCGAGTATATATTTTTGGGTATTTTGAATTCGGCTCAGTGCATTTTCGAATTCGTTAAGACGGATATATGGAGCAACATGGCTGATGGGTTTCTAGCTGATACTTTGATGATGTTTATTGAGAGGGATTACGCTAGAAAGCTAGATAGAGATTCAATAATATATGAATTTTCAAAATTAAAAATCATCGTGTACAATTGAAGTTGTAGGTATAGATTTGAAGACTTATGTTATTCAAATTTGTTGTCGCGACTTTAAAATTTGTCCTTCAATTTCGGCTCAGTGCATGATTCAATCCTGAATCCGCCCCTGCCAGGAAGAGAACTTTCTTTGAGCCAGAAATCACACTTGGGTGGTACATGTGAAAGTCAAGTTTATTCCTACGAGACTCTCAACTCCAAAGACAGTTGAATTCCTCGACTCTGAAAAATCAATGCATAAAAATTTATCTTTAGCTACTGCAAAATTAAATCGCATAAAAATACAGTTCTTTAGCTACTGCAAAATTAAATCGCATAAAAATACAGTGATAAATAGTTGATATTTACTACGACAATCACTATTTTATATAGTAATTTGCAATAGCAAATACTACTATTTGTCACTATCACATCACTATTGATCCCTAAACACATACTTAATTACAAACAATAATAAAACTAAAAATTTTGTTTTAATTTTATTTTAATTTTTTATATATCCAAATAATCCAATTTTTCCTTTGATGTTCTCTCCAAATTATGACGCGTGTAATCGATAAAAAAACCGTTTGGCCATGCAACTTTCTAATAATGATGTTATTAAATGATATAAAACTTGGAGCAAACTTAATTAGCATCAGAAAAGAAGCCACCAAATTACCAAAGTACCATTTCGATTCACTTAAACATGCATGCATGCATGCATGCATGATGCGTACAATTAACAACATAAACCAACACTCCACTCCACTCCACAGATGAACAAAAGACGTCTCTAAGAGGTCTGTTGACCGGTGACATGCTGCTGACCAAACTCCGACGTCCTATCCTTCATCTCCCTCGCCTTCCCCGTCAGCTTCATCCTCGCCTGGTCCAGCGAATCCGCTCCCACGGGCTTCCTCCCACTCACATACCTTCATCATATCAAACAATAATTAACCACATTATAAGTAATAATCAACATGCATATCGTTTCCAAATTCTCATAATAACATCAATGAAAAAATAACACTTTGCCCCCCTCTACTTTGTCAACTTAACAGATAACCCCTCCAACTTTAGCTACTTTGCATTTTGGGTCCTAAAAATAGGTCGGATTTACCTATAGATCCAAGACAAGACAGTGATGGCAGCTACTCCGAACACACCGGAGGCCAGGAACCCGGTAATCAGCAGCCCCGCGGTGATGACAGCCGGGACGAGAACCGGGCTGAAGATGACCAGGAGAGGGGTGGCCATGGTGAGTAAAATGACGGTGGCTGCCAGGATCAGACCGGAGAGGACAAGGAGGGATCCGCCGGCGGTGGCGGCGGTAGCGGCCTTCACCGCCTGACGAATCGAGTTTGTGGCTGATGCTGCTGCATGGCGGCGGTTGTGCTGCCGTGTGTCTGCTGATCCATTTCAGGAAGATGGGTTTGGAAATGAATGTATGAAAATATGAAGGAGGAGAAGAGGTGGTAATTTAGCTGATCGCTGATCGGATTGTTTGATCGGAGCATATAAGAGAAGGGGAAGGGGGGTGAGGGCATGAGGTGGAATGGACACGTGGCGGGACGATGTGGCACGTGTTTAGCAGGTTGTCATGCAGGGCTTGCATGTAGCGTTGAATCTCTTCTCTTTTTTTTTGTCGTTTTCTGTTAATTCATTTTTCGTTGCCGTTAATTCCTAAGTAGTCTGTTCTGCGCTTCTGCTGCTCTAAGTCCATAATTAAATTAATTCATGATTTGAACGGTAATGATTACGATGTGAATATTATTTGATTCTCCTAATGGAATTCAGCCATTCTGTCCCGAGTGAATTAGCGAGATAGTTATTTATACATTCATCGTAACAATTAATTTAAGTTAATTATAATTAATTTAATTGTGATTACTAATCAGCGTCGAGAAGTTGATCGGCATTGAATTCTTAGAAAGGGTTGGAATGTTACAAGTTCCATCTTATAATATTATGCAAAGTTAACAAACATACCCATTTACTATTTTCTAACCGATTTAACACCCTCTACCTTGAAAAATTTAACAAATATGCCCCTCTGTTTAATTTTTCATCTATTTTCCATCCAATGTGTTGATTGTACGTGCTACGTCATATTATTTGTACACCTTATCGCTATTTGGAATGTTCACAATCAAAAATTATTTAAATTAGAAAGAAAAATAAAAGGAATACCTCAAACATGTCCGTACATAATAGTGCTTATAATGTGTTTTTCCTCTATCTTTTCTTTTTAATTTTAATATTTTCACCTTGTGGACATCCCAATTAGCAATGTTGTGGACAAATAATATGATGTAGCACGTATAATCAACTCATTAGACGAAAAATAGATGAAAAGAAAAATGGAGGGGCATATTTGTTAAATTTTTCAAAGTAGAGGGTGTTAAATCGGTTAGAAAATAGTAAAAGGGTATATTTGTTAAAAAGGTGTATTAACCCTATTTTATATTTAATATTGTTTATTAATTAGTTAGCTAGTTAATATCTTAATTAGATGACTAGTTAATATGTGTATTTAGCGGATAACTAATCATAAAAATTAGTTAATTAGTTAACATCATAATCTTTTTTTATGAATAACTAATTAACAAGGTTTTTTAGTTGATAACTAGTTAAGACGTTATTCGATGTCCAAATTATATAGTTACAGGTTATTCCAACAATATTTACATTAATAACCCAAAATCTCAAATTGTCAACAACATAAAATTTAGTGACTGAAACTGTAAATTTTCAATAGTTGCTAAAACAATCCCAAAGTGTTTGTAACGACAGATCAGTACTTATCTTAACTTAATAACAATATAATCACTGGACTTAAATATGTGTCAAATAAGTCACTGAACTTTAATATATGACAAATCAGTCTCTAAACTTGAATATATAACAACTTAGTCACTAAAATATAATTTTATCCTGAAAACAAAATATGTATTTTGTCACCCAAAAAAATCCCGAGAATTTACTCTTTCAATGAATCTTTATTATAGAATGGTGCAATGTATTGCTCTAGAATTATGAATTGCCTTAACCATCAATAACTTGTACGCTAGCTTGGCCAATCGAAATCACCCTGACCCATCATAAATGAAACGAAATCTCCTCAGAATGACAAAGGAGAGCGACGTTTCATTGTATAGGAAACATGAAATGAAAACATTAACTTCTTTATTGATATAGACACATTAGTTAGCATACACTAAATAACTACAATCTTACTTCATCTCTATTTTACACCGTTATATATATGTATCTTATTTAGCCAACCATATCAAACGATCGCTTTGATTATTAAATTTAATTAACGGATTCATTCTTGCACTGTGTAAAATGATGCGTTCTTGCAGCTTTAATAATATTCTTGGGAAGAGTTGAGGTATGCGTACACATAAATGGCGAATGCCAACCGAAGAACAAGAAGAACGATGAAAATTACAGCCTGCGAAAATACAACCATGGTCAGCTAATAATCAATTACCGATCGATGCAATGAATCATAGGAGATAAATAAATTAAAAGACTTACCAAAACAGTGCAAGCAATGAAACCAGGCCTCTCTCGACGATCATACTTCTTTGAACACAGTAGGTGGCCAGCCCCAATGCACCATAACAACGGCAAGATGAACCCTATCGTAAACCTTAATTTGTAACAGAGACACATAAACATTAATTATTTCAGTCAAAATTGTGTAAAATTTGAATCTTGATGTCAAAATCAAAATATAGGGGCCGTTTGGTTGATAGAATTGGGTCTGGGAATTGAGACCCAATTCCCGGCCAATTGGAAATTGACTCAAATAATTGCACTACAATTCTCATTGGAACGGAATTGAAATCCAAATCTCAGACCCAGTTCCATCAACCAAACCACCCCATAATGTATGTGGGTATAAACTTACAGGAACCAGCCAAAACCAATCCCACAGCAAGGCAGTTGCTCGGAATTCGGCTGTTGTTGTGAATAATGCTCATCAACGACGGCAAAAGCCGTCACACTAGTGACACCTGGCACGGCCGGCGTGTTCGATTTCAAGGAATGCGGTGGCCGGGCAAGGTAGTGGTTGCCTGTGGTGGGTGTAGGGTAAGCAGATGAATCAGGGACGTTGATAAGTTGATCATGAATATGATGATCATGTGGTGGAGCAGATGCAGATTGTGGGTGCGCGTAGTAATATTCTTGCTGCACCTGATCCCGTCCAGTAACATTGGAATTCAATTGTTCACCCATTATGGAGCTAGCTAGATCGGTTAGAGAATCAAAGAAGGGATTTGCTGATGATGATGATGTGACTTAACTATGTGAAGTGATTGGTGTTTATATAAAAATCCGAACTTTTTGAGGAAAGTCCGAAAGTATTAGGACGAGTTTGTAGTAATTTAAAACATACGGTATATTCTGAATTTTGGATGTAGGGAACTAGGAATGTTGTTTTGGAGTTTGAAGTGTTACTTGTGTTGTGTTGCAGAGTTATTGTTTCCTCCTCCAGACTTGAATCTCGTTTCTTTTTGGGTTGAAGTTTGACTGTGACTTGTAGTTTACTTTATTCTCGCGTGTTGTACATTTCGTGTTTACAAAAAAAAAGTTCAAAATTATCGTAGCTTCACTCAAATGTTTTGACCTCGCACATAAAAAACTAAAAGTGGTTTTAGATGGATTGATTGTGGAAAAAAATCTTCTAGCTTCGAGCTTTGGCTCTGTTCATTAGTTTTTTTGGTGGTTCGAATATGTTCTGTGAATACTTCACTAAAATGACTCTGTGAGGTCTAAACATTTCAGTGAGTTCTTGTGTGCAAAATGATGTTGTGTTATCATGTATGATGTGTGTGGCTCTGTGTGTTATGAATATTTGTCGGTCTGGTAATCGCGTTGTCCATTATGTGGTAGGTACGTTTGACTTTATACAACTTCATACTTTGAGTATTGCTATAAGTACAAGATCGTCTATTAAGGTGTGTCTGTGTCAGGACTCCCCGTCTTACGTAGTCAAGACCTCCAAAATTGAGATGCCTCGAAATGTACAACTTTATACTTATAAAATAATAGTATTAAATAATATTGTAGAAGACGAATGTTAGTGTAATAATTAATAGTGAAAATACTATTATTCCTATGTTAGGTAATGAGTTTGAGTCTCTTGAAGAATATTAGAGTAAGGTATACCTAAGCAATTAAGTATAAACTCTAATCCTATAACCAGTGACAGATTTGGGATGGGATTTCCCATGTCGCGGCCCACCCCACTCCTGAATCTAGAGCTACTAAACTATATGTATTTTTATGTACATAAACGGATTTACTCGATCAATAATTTTCAGATTTAGCCCAATACACATTATAATTTAACGAAATGACCCAGTGATCATGATTCATCCTGAATCCGCAAGTGCCTGTAACAAATCATAAACACCTTGTTCTCTTAAGTGTGTGTGTGTGTAAACATAGACATTGTTACATATACAAGTGATGATGTATTACAACATATCATCTTATGATGTATGGAAACAAAGTAAAAAGGAAAAGAAAACAGAGGAAACTGATAAGAAAGCAGCCCTGTTCATCATGTATATGTAACGACTGTAAAGCAAACAAAGACCTTGATGATCCATATGACACTTTCAGCTAGAAAGTAAGAACCGATTCGATCATGTGACGACGATGATCATCATTCATCAGTGCTTCTTCTCGACGGTGTCACACGATGTAGTAGTACTAGCACCGAGCGGGTCATAGTTAATGTATCGACTAGGTGCCGAGTTGCGATGAAACCCCTTAGGCAAGCAACTCACAAACACCCTTCCTCCCTTGTGGCTGCCTCGACCTCGTCCTACCTTTCCCTTACGACCACCACCAGAACAGTGGGTGGAGTCTTCAACGTAGCGTAATTCGCATCATTCGACGAGGATGCAACTAATTGCCTCGTCGCTCCCACAACCACGACAGAGGTCTCGTTACCGAAATGCGTAGCGACGAGGAGGAGGAGGAGGACATGGAAGAGGACCAAGCTACCCATTGTGGGTTTGGTTAGATGGGTTTTGGGAGATTTGAATGAGTAATTGCTTGGGTCGATGTGGGGGGGGGGGGTTTAAATAGGAGGATGAGCTCGTGAAGGAAATGAAGAGATGGAAGTAGTACTAGTACTAGTAGTATGGTGATGTGTCCCAAATAAGGTCCAGCTCAGCAGCTTCCACGTCATGGGATAGGAGATGAGTGGCATATTATAATGCACTTTTGTGGACTTTTTAAGGGGGTAAGTAATAACCTGGGGAGTGGGGGATTGTATGTATAGTTTGGCGTTGACTAAGGGCGCCCGTGTTCTTCATAATTACATGCATTTGCTTGCTTGCTTGTCCTCTTTGGATTGAAGGGTTTCAAAAGCATCAAATTCCGTGTTTATTATTCAGCAATGGATCCGATCTTCATGACTAGTTAAGGGTTTTAGGTAGGTAGGTGGGATCATATTGTAACCGATGACAATCTTCTAAATTGTTCGACATTCAGGTAAAAGGTTGTTCGTTACGTGACTCGTATGGCTCTATCTAATCTCAGGGGTCATGGAAGTAGAAATGACTTACTGGGTTAGGACTTGATATTCATTTCAACGTGTGTTTGCTATCTTTATATCTCCATGAGGAACTATCTATGTCAAAGAAACGTAGGGAGGAAAGTTCACATTTTTTTTTGGGAAAATAGTATTTTGGCCCCTCTACTTTTTCAAATTAACAGATAGTCCCTTATACTTTAAATCGCTCATTTTATCCCTCATATTTCGACAACTTTGCATTTTAGGTCCTTCTGTTCCAACTATTGTCTTCTTAACATTGAGTTTGAACAAATTCCCACACCGACGAGAGATATATCGGAGGTAAGAGACGAAGAGTTGGTTAGAGAGGTAAATTAGGGAGGTAACACGAAGATTATGGTAAAAAACAAAAGATTTTAAAACCACACGTTTTATTCATCAATTTCATCTTATCTAATTATATATATATTTATATTCCCAATTAAAAATGCTAAGTAAGCTAATACATGGCTATTAGAGCGAACATTGTGTACTGAATGCACATCAATTAACGCCGTGGAGACGGAAGTTAGAATGGAAGATTCCAAACGGCAAAGTGATCGGAGTAGAAGGGGATAAAAAGAGCGATTTTATGGTGTATGGGGGGCTATCTGTTAAGTTGGAAAAGTAGAGTGAGCAATGCTATTTCCCCTATTTTGTAAGATATTAGTTTAGTTCAGTGGTACTTTAAGCAGTTTGACATATCTATAACCAAACCCCAAATATAAACCAAACCAAATAAACTGGTTGAGCAAACCAAACAACAATATTTCACCCGTGATGGAATTACTGGAGTAATTAGTAGATAATGGTCATGACATTGAAATTTAGTCAAAAAAGAAATTAAAGGAGTTGGGCAGCGAGCGACCAAACCTTTATATCTTGTTCCAATTAGAAGCCACCTCATCATCTAATAATATTATTTAATAATGTTGAACAACTATGACTAGACTAGTTATTAAATACCCTATAGAGGTGGCATCAAGGTCGGCCAAATAATCACACGGAATTATGAAACAGAGCCTGTGATTCTGAATCCACAATTGTCAAAAGTTGCCACCTCTGATCTCTAGTAGTAGATTACCACTGCCACGTGTGACACTTAGTCATAACCTAAGTGTTTGATGCCTGTGAGGCTCTCAGACTTGTCTTTCTCGTTGGATTCTGTTCACACGCTCACTACTTTCACTCCTCATTCCTTAATCGCTGGTTCTCATGAACACAACCGATTCTTAGCTCTTGCACTGTAGGTACACATGGAAGAAAGATGTTCCAATTATGTTCACAACTGACAAATCAAAGTAGTTAAGGGTCAACAGAACCGCCATGATTATTTACACACTTTGATACAATTTGATTCCAGATATCAGCTGCTGCGATATTACATATTGGTTTCCTGCAGAATGAACAAACCCAGAAAATCATTTCGAAGGTGTCTGCTCCACGGCTGGGCGAGGCAGCCGCTTTGCGATTTCCTGCAGAATGAAAGAAACCACTAACTGTCAGGACTTAACTGAAGCATACAGTAACCAGATCATATGATGACAAGTAGCAGGATCACCTGAAAGAGCTGGCTGATATTATCTGATGTCTTTGCAGAAGCCTCGATGAAGAACATCCCGTTCTTTTCGGCATAGTCGATGCCATCCTTCAGGGACGTGAATATGTTACGACACAGAAAAATCTGAACCTAGAGAGTTTGATGATTGTTTGGTGGTTGAATGGTCGACTTACTTGAGTAGGAACTTCTCGGTTTTCGTGGAGATCAGCCTTGTTACCAACTAAAGCCAGCACTATATCAGGGCTTCCGTGTTTCTGAAGTTCCTGAGACAGAGCAAAAGATAACCAAGGAATAAGTTTTAATACATGTTACCATAGAATAAATACCAACATTACAGACTAAGATTCTACATTTTTATAAAGTGTTACTCAAAACCACTGAAAAGGAGGAATTAGCCATCTGTTCCCCCTCTTTCTAACAGTAGGGCCTAGACCAAGATTCTATCTCCCAGCTCAGTAACATTAGAATAACTATCTTCCCTAGAAAAAATTAAGCTTTCCTTATCTGGAACCCCAAAGATGAACACAATTCCACTGGATTCTTTCACTTACATTCTTCTTTTAACTTTTAAGTGTAAATTTTTTCATCTAACCCACCCATTCAGCCCACGAACACCACCTATGTGCTAAAGTGAGTTGATTCCTTCAAAATTCACGAGGTAACTAACTCACTGCATTCTAAAGAACACTAACTCATAATCATCTTATGTCATTATGGGCAAGCATGGATGCAGTACGCCTTAGTTTTCAATCGAAAGAACTAAGAACCTCTCAAACTTGATAAAACTAGATGGCTCAATCACCTGCATCAAGGCCTTTAAATTAATAAATTCTACACAAGTATGGTAAACAGACCAAACCTGTGAGCCATCAGCAATTATGCCAAGAATCTGCTCATGACTCTACATCCCAAAATTGTTGTGGCAACGCAATTCGCACGAGATTCTCAGTTCAGAATTGAGACAATATAACAAGTTTACACCATTCTTGATACCCAGATCATTTCACAAGATCCACAGAAAGAGTCTTGGCAGTTCTGCCAGGACCTCACAGAGGACATATTTGCAATGACTAGAACTAGCTGAGTCAGAGGCTTATCACATAGTACTAGAACCAGCTATAGTGTAGGAAGTAAAAGCAGGTTCGATGGATAAACCAAATGAAATCTCTAAGATAGGTACCTTAACCCAATACTGTGCTTTCTTGAAGGACTCTGGGCTTGTTATATCATAGACAATAACAGCAACCGCAGCACCCCTGTAGTAGAGTGGAGCCAACGCAGCATACCTGATATGCACAAATTTAACTATCACCCGAATTCTCTAACTTAACTTGAAGTTTCATTTGGTGTTCTAAATAGCACATGGAGTTACCTCTCTTGTCCAGCAGTATCCCATATTTCAAACTTTACAGTTGTGGAATCCTCGAGGGCTAATGTTTGTGACAAAAAAGAGGCTCCAATAGTTACCTAAACATAAACACAACTAACTGTTCATTCAATCACTTCGAGACGGTATACCTATGGATTCATGCTTACAAACCAATATGAGTGTAGCAGAATTCTAGCAAGTATTGTATAGATGAGATTCAAATTGTAACGAACATAGAACATGATAACATCACTTACCTTAGATGTTGGATCAAATTGCCCTCTAACGAAGCGGAGAACAATGCAGCTCTTACCAACACCAGAATCACCTAATAGGACAAGCTGTTCACGGAAGAGAATGAAAAAAGTCAGCAAACACAATGCTGTTACTTGTACTGTTTTAGCAGAATACAATAACAGAAAGAAAATTATCAAATTCTGAAATTTCCTTCATTAGATAGCTTGTTAACAACTAATTCCAGTTCAGCTAAAATACATAGTAGCGGCATAAAGTGTTAGTTAACTCATTCAGCTCGAACTTCCGGCCGACTGTTAGAAATCAATCTGCCATAATTATGTTACTATCCGTTTCCACAAGGTGAACCAAGTCCACAAAATTACCTTTGCGCGAAGGGTATTTGCATCAGATTGCCGATTACTATCAGGATTTAGTCCAGCCAACGACCCGGGACTCCGATCTGTGAGTAATTATTCCATCACCCAAGAATCGCGAAAAGTACAAAACCAACAAAACAGATCAGTTCCCAAACACACAAGTTTCTTTCAAACTTCGACGGAGATCGTCATCCTAGGGGTTCAAAATGTTACCTGGGAGAGAAGAACCACAACCCATAGACGATGTGGCGGGGCAAATCCAGACAAGCACGCAAGCTGCAAACAATCTGAAACCTAATCCCCAATTAGCGTGAAGAAATAGGGTTTTGACTTGGACGTTGAATGACGAATCGAAATGAAGAAAGAAAAAGTGGGGATGAACCAGAAGAGCAGGCCGGTTTTGCGTCTTGTGTTTTTTTATTCTACATTTCCTGGAGATTTTTCATTTTCATTTTCTTTTGGACATCTCATTTTTCGGTGGAAATAAATTATTGGGGAGTTGATAATCTAATAGAATTTAATTGCTAAGAAAATTAGTAATTTGACCGAAATTAAATTGTTGTTTCTTGTTTTGGGGAATGATGAATTTCGGTGATATTGGACGGACAACTATAGAAAAAAAAATAAGAAATTTAGAAATGTAAAAAAATTGATCAATTCCTCCTCTCAAATTCAGACCAGAAAACTACATCATTAGAATAGGATATTATGCACGGGATCCAGTCCAAAGGTAAAGAGGAAGACAAGGCCGTAAAAAATATAACTGGTTGTAAATTTGATAATTGTAATGAGGTGAACTCTCCGATGACGCTCGTAATCGGTTCCGCCAACACGTGGCAACATACTATTGGTCCAAAAAATTAATTCACAAAATTTCATTCTTAGATACTATACGTATTTGTATTACAATTTAGCACTCCTATTCTTTTCATTTTTAATTTTTACCGGGTGAAATTCCGTTTATCTCCATCAACTTTTATTCCATTTTTTTCCCGAGATCGAACTCATAGCCTTCTTCTTTTCACCATGACTTCCTCTAAATATTGAAACCCTAGTAATCGTAGAAGGGAGAAGAGGAAGAAGGCTATATTTTCGCGAAGTCACAGGTCAAAAAAGACATACCAGCTCGTCTCAAGATCGCATCCACAACAACCACATTAACCCGAAACTTGCATGCTCCTACGCTGAAGCGCAACTCTCGTCGTCAGAGCACCCCGACCAAGACGCCACACAAAGTGTTTGACTTTCGGCAGAACATCAATTTCCCAGAGGGATCAAAGTAAGGAGTATTTTGAACATTTAATAAGTGGTTAATTTCAATTCCAGAACAATAATTAGACGAGCATAAGAAATTAAATTCCTATGGATTTGTCGAATACCCAACCATTCAATTCCAAAAAAAATAAAAAATTTACCTATAATTCAATTTCTTGCAAAAAATACGACCTAGATCAAATCTATCTTGAAAAAATTTCCTCATAAAAAATTGCCAATTCAAAGATAAAAAAGGCAGCTAAATATCTCTTGTAGAGGAAATAAAAATTAAAAAGTCACCTGATATCTTTTAGCAGTTAATTGTTTTTAAAAAAAAGGTAACTGTACTTCTATTTTCTTTAATTAATAGGGACCGCATACGCAAGAAACTTGGAAGCAAGAAAATGGCAGTTCTGTAAAATCCCAGCAATCCACATAAACATTTCCCGAGGCAACTTTTCCGCTAGGATTCCCATAAAAGGAAAATCTGCGTGACCGGAATTCAATTTCCCACCATCGTCGTCGTCATCTCCCCTGTCCATTCTCCTCCGCCATGTATTCATCCCACCGCTTCCGCCGTCTCGGCATAGCTGCCATAGCCACAGCCGCGGCAGCTGCCGGAGGCTCTATGATACTCTCCCCTTCCCTTGCATCCAGCGATCGCGGCGGTGGCCCTGCTTTCGACGCGGTCAAGCTAAAAGTTCACGATCCAAGCGCCTCTGTGCCCTCCCGTGCAGCACAGGAATCGGCTCTGATCGGGTCCACGGTCTCCAATCCGCTCGATATCCTTGTTGTGGGCGGTGGCGCCACTGGATGTGGAGTGGCGCTTGATGCCGTGACGAGAGGGCTCCGCGTTGGACTTGTTGAGAGGGAGGATTTCTCTTCCGGAACGTCTTCGAGGTCTACGAAACTAATTCATGGAGGTAAGTTTATTTTGATTCCTGCATTTTCCTCTCCCAAATCGCATAGAGAAGTATTTAGCAGTCTTCGTTTAGAGCGATACTGAATTGGTCTGATGATTGATGAACCGGCCGTGCAATACAAGTGAGACATAATTTCATTTTATCTATTTTTTATTTGTCTGCTGTCTAATGCACGGCCAGTAGAAAATTGTGAGAACTTTGATATTGGGTTCGAATTTGTCCGCATATGGATCATGATTGTATATATCTTTGCATTGTCTTGACCTATCTTCGAGTGACGTTATCAAGATTGGACTATAGTCTGCTGCAGTGGCCTAATCGATCGATGTGTAGTACGTGAGAAAGAAACTGAAACATTTGGCTAATCAGGTGTTCATGATTCATGTTATACTTGTTTGAGTAAACTATTGCACGAAGTACTTATTGCAATTCATGATTTTTTACGCGGTTGTTTGATCGACGCTAGTTAATACTAATCAGATGTGGTAGAATCAAGATCATACCCCATCGTTGAATAGTTGATCACAAGTCACAACTTCCACTTTTATCTCGAGGATTACATATCATCAACTCGTAATTGATGGTTGGTTAGCAGCAAAGGGCTTTTTATTTTCACTTATCTGATTGTTCAGTCTTTGCTTCTGCGTAGTTATTTGACCATTGTGATTGATGAGGCTGTTGATTGTTGTCTATGCAACTTAATACTGTGTTGAATTATATCAGGAGTTCGTTACCTGGAAAAAGCAGTCTTTAATCTTGACTATGGCCAGTTAAAGCTTGTATTCCATGCACTCGAGGAACGGAAACAGGTTATTGACAATGCACCACACCTCTGCCATGCTCTGCCATGCATGACTCCTTGTTTTGACTGGTTTGAAGCAGTGTACTACTGGGCCGGGTTGAAAATGTACGATTTGGTCGCAGGACCACGCTTGTTACACCTTTCCAGATATTATACTACACAGGAGTCTATTGAATTGTTTCCAACTCTTGCTAAGAACGGTAAAGATAGAAGCTTAAGGGGAACAGTGGTGTATTATGACGGGCAAATGAATGATTCCCGGCTTAATGTTGCCTTGGCATGTACTGCTGCATTAGCTGGTGCTGCAGTGCTAAATCATGCCGAAGTTGTATCTATTCTGAAAGACGAGGCTAGTGGAAGGGTAATTGGTGCTCGTGTTAGGGACAATCTATCAGGTATGACAAACATCAATCACCACATAAATTAAATCCTGGTTAATTTTGATATTGTTTGCAGAATAACTGTCACCTTCTCAAGTAAAGACCCTTATGCGATGATATGCATGATCCTTCTCACCTTCTTCTCTCGATGTGATGCATTAAGCACATTAAAATAGGGGGATGTACAATATTCGTTATGCATGTTCCTAATTATGGTATTGCCTTACCAGGAAAGGAGTTTGATACATTTGCAAAAGTTGTTATGAACGCTGCTGGGCCTTTTTGTGACTCTGTGAGGAAAATGGCAAAGGAAGATGCACAACCAATTATCTGCCCAAGCAGTGGTGTGCATATTGTTCTACCTGACTATTATTCTCCAGAGGGAATGGGATTGATTGTTCCTAAAACCAAGGATGGGCGTGTTGTCTTTATGTTGCCATGGTTGGGGAGAACAATTGCTGGAACTACAGATTCCAATACTATCATCACTCCACTTCCAGAGCCACATGAAGACGAGATCCAATTTATACTTGATGCTATTTCAGACTATTTAGTCGTTAAGGTGTGTGATTCTGTGACCAATCTCTTCTTGCAAGCATGTTTTCAGGAGAATGAATTCCCAGTTACGTAAAACCAAGATATGATCCTTTTGTTGGTATGTGAAGGTTGAACCAATATGTAAAAGGTCAACGATACTGGTTAGTTTAAGTTAGGCATCAATTAAAATAAGGGTGCATGCTATGGTGAGAAACCTTATTTGCTATCACTGTGAACAGGTAAATTACGTCAAACAAGTTTCAATTGCATCTCAACTATTTCCAACAACTGTCGAACTGCATTTTTATAAGTTCAAACGACCGTTCAGCTGGTTAGTTGGAACTTGTTCTCACAGTGAGAATAGATAAGGTGTTCTCATTATAAGACATTAAAAATAAGCGTTGAGGAGAAAGTATATTTTGGTAACAGAAAGGAAAGTGATATGAATTGCTTTGCTGGTTTGGTTCTTCCTGACGTGCATATGGAACAGTGTGTGGCCTACACTGTGGTCTTTCTCTCTATCTTCTATTTTGTTTACTTGTGACACTAAGCAACAATTGATAATAGGTTCGACGCACAGATGTTCTTTCAGCATGGAGTGGCATTCGTCCTTTGGCTACGGACCCTTCTGCAAAGAACACCGAGAGCATTTCTAGAGATCATGTTGTATGTGAAGACTATCCTGGTCTAGTCACAATCACTGGTGGAAAATGGACCACATACAGAAGGTAATGTGAATATTTGAAGTTCAGTGTCTCGCTTGCTCTCCCGTGTGCATGTGCTGACTGGGTCTCATTTCAGCATGGCAGAGGATGCTGTTAATTCAGCAGTTAAGTCAGGGAAGCTGAGTCCAAAAAGTGGATCCTTAACTCATAATCTGAGGTTGACCGGTGGCAATGGTTGGGAGCCGTCATATTTTACTGTTCTTGCACAACAGTATATGCGGATGAAGAAGTCACATGGTGGTAAAGTTGTCCCTGGCGTAATGGATACTGCTGCAGCAAAGCATTTATCTCATGCATATGGTACATTGGGCGAACGGGTGGCTGCTATAGCTCAGGTATAAATGGCTTCTCCATTGCCAGATAACTTCTACTTTGCTCATGTGTCTGAAGCAGCTATCATTGTTTTTGTTTAACGTGTTGTAGCTTAGGTTTGATCTATGGTTCCCCTGACATGTATCTCCAGAAGACTATGAATTCATTACAGAACCCTCAATTTTGATAACATTATGCTATAAATAAACATTGATTTCATGAGAGTATTAAGAAGTTGTATTTAAAGAACTTAAGTTACAAATAAAAGAATTGTATTGACATCTTGCCATTATATTGTAACTGATTGAAATGTTTTATGATCTGTCTTTCTGTAATCAAGGATGAAAGTCTAGGGAAGCGACTTGCCCATGGGTACCCCTTCCTGGAAGCTGAGGTTGCCTACTGTGCACGCCAAGAGTACTGTGAATCTGCAGTCGATTTCATCGCAAGGAGGTCACGTCTGGCATTCCTCGACACAGATGCAGCGCACCGCGCACTTCCACGTGTCATTGAGATATTGGCTTCTGAACACAGCTGGGACAAAGCAAAGCAGAAGCAAGAGCTAGAAGAGGCCAAGAAATTCTTGGAAACTTTCAAGTCCTCGAAAAATGCCCAGTTCCATGACGGCAAGCATCAATAGTAAGTACCATTCCTCTCCCCAGTCTGTTCCTAATCGTATACCCTTCTCTTCGTTCACTGCGTAATCGAATTTCTCACTTTCGCACGTTTTTTTTTTACTGTTTTCAGGTTGAAGCTTTGGAGATTCATTCTAAGGATGGGTTTTTCTCAGCAGAGGTTGATTCAGTAGATTGATTAGTAGAGAAGAAAGAAACTACAGCATACAAAATCCTGGCAAAAGGAAATTTAATTGTTTTCCGGACATTTTTGTTCATTCGTCTGGCCACAATAACAACCTTTGGCCCCCATCTCTTAGAACTTGCTATTAGTTCAAGTGTCTGATTCTGATTTAATGACAATATTCACTATCTGAATTTGTTCTGTTTCAGAATAAAAGAACCATAGATTATGAATATACTCTCATGTCTCTATTCAAGAATCTTGTATCAGTAAGGTCAACATTATGATCGTAAAGCATGATCGAAAGAAACAAAAAGACACGAGACTCGTCTGTGTACAGTGTCTGTTTTGGTTCTTGCTTGTGAAAAAACTGGGAAAGAAGAGCAAACTAAACAACCTGAACCTATTCATCCCCGACTCAAAATCGACATCATCAGCAAGACGGCAACCCACCAGCTGGTTGGTTTAGTTATCTGAAGTGGCTGCTCCTTGGTTAAGCTCAGAAAACCTCATCCCAACACGCATCGAGTGCTTCAAGAACTTCTCGGCGCATCTCGTCACACAAGTCTCCTCCTGCTTCTTCAGAGACTTGCGCGTGAAGTCATCAACGCAGTCGGTAAAGCATCTCTCTACGAGCGAATTGTACATCCTCAAGCTGCAATTTGTCACAAGATTCAGTCAGTATTTGACATCAAGCCATTGAGTATGGCACATCAAACAGCAAGTTCATTGAGACGAAAAACAAGATTCAGGAAGTAGTAAAAGCTTTCCGGCAAGCAAATGTTGATCCCAAAACGTCCAGATGCAGCACAAATGCTGCACTGGTTTTAAAGGAGATCATATATGATTACTCTGGCTTCACGCTACCAAAAATGTCACAAAATTCAGAGAACAATCATCTGTGACATCTATATCCTGTGAAGCGAACCTAAATTTAGAGACCTTATGATGGAAAATCTCATTTCTCGATCCTAAAACCCCACAGCAGTTCGTAGTAAACCAATATACCACAAAGCGGGAACATAATTCAGAGAACGAATCAATGAAGAAGCATAATCAGTTGAAACTTGAAACCCTACAAAGACCGATCTCCATTCTCTAGAAACGAAAAATCATCGCTTTGAAAGAATCGAAAATGAAAAGAAGGGAGAGACCTATCGCGGATTTGAAGCTGATCGATCATGGAAGCCATCCGGACCTTGTCTTCTTCGGGCATACCTTCCAGCCCAGCGAGCATGTTCTTGTCCATATCATAAGGCCGACCCCAGGAAATTAGCTTCCGGAAAAAGTTAGAAATTAGAGGAAACAATCTGAAGTCGCTCCTTCCTTCCAGAATTTGTTGGGGTTTATGCTTTTATACTTCTCGTCGTTGCTTATACTCGACGGAAAACCCTCGATAGTCTTTGACTGAATTGCCCTTTGTATTCTAGACAATTAGACTAACTTATTCATCGCTCAAGATTAATTAGTAAACCTAATAATCAGCTCCAACCATGTTAAAAGTGGTTGACTAGTTCAATTAAAAGTAAATTAATTAGTGTTTTCTTAGGTTATTTTATTGATATTTTTTTAAAACCATGAACTCAATGCTTATCTTTCATTTATAACCGGATGAAACTCGAAAAATTTATACGAGTTATACAAAAGATAGTGCGATAAAAAGATCATAAATAGAAATTTAGTGGACACTAATAGACATATAATGTATAAGGCTAGTTAAGAAGTCAACTACACAGTTGCCTTCCATATAGATGTGTTCAACTTTGACCATCTAGTCTTGATCCAATATCTCATAGAAATTTACACGTCTCGTCTCCCCAACTCCTCTCTTAGCAGATCATACATCGATCGAATGCGGAATCATCCATCTTTCTTTGGGCCCCAAGTGACAACATCGTCATATACCTCCAATTTGTAAAACAACATCGTCTGGCAATCAAGAACGAATTAAATCAAAATCCCACTCACTAGAGCTAGTATAGAACTGACCACAGTGACTTCAAGATCTGGCTTGACCGAATCTTGACGAAGATAACTTAACTCATTTTATTACTATTTAGTTGTTGAACCACATACCGAACACAAATCTATACACGGAATATAATAATTTCACAAATCTAGTGGTTTCTTGTGAAACAAATAAAATATGTTTATGATGTAATTAATCACATTTAATTTTGTAAGGGCTATTTAATTTTTGCGGAGCTACAAAGTACAAACCACGACTAGTCGGCAAAACTCGCAGCAGCTTTGTCATCCACCGTCACCGGCTGCAAATCACCGGAAGAAAAAGTACCAGCCAGATGAATTCGGCGACTCCACCGGCGGACGATTTTTCCTCCCTACCTCTAGAATTCATCACTTTTCCTCCTCTTCCTAGCCTTTGCTCCGATCCGATTCCGAATCCAACTCCATCCCCTATCCCAACCTCAAGCTTCAACTCCGATGCATCTCCTAACCCTAATCAATTCCTATCCTTCTCCGTCCCCAAGAAACGCCGCCGTGGCCGTCCCACACGCTCTGCCTCCACCGCCACTACCTCCTTTCTACTTCCTCAGATTCCCTTCTCACCGCACAAGCATAACGACGTTGGAATGAGGATTAACCCTAATTCGAATCCTAATTCTAGCTCGCTGACTTATCAACAGGCTCAAGTTCCCGACATTGCCGAGGAGATCATCGTCATCAACAGGGAAGCCACGACGGAGGCGTTAACTGCGCTTTCTGCTGGATTCCCTGCCGATTCCTTGACGGAGGAGGAAATCGAAGCTGGCGTGATTCCGGTGATCGGCGGGATTGAGCAGGTAAATTACACGCTTATTAGAAACCATATCATTTCCAAATGGAGGGAGAATATAAACAGCTGGATTACGAAAGAGATGTTCTTGAACTCGGTGCCGGATCATTGTCATGGACTGTTGGATTCTGCTTATAATTACTTGGTTTCACGTGGATATATCAATTTCGGGGTCTCACAAGCCATAAAGGAGAAAATTCCTTCAGAGTTTAGCAAGGGGAGGGTGATCATTGTTGGTGCTGGGTTGGCTGGGCTGGCTGCAGCCAAGCAGTTGATGAGGTCAGGGTTTAAGATCACTGTTTTGGAAGGGAGAAAACGGCCTGGCGGGAGAGTTTACACTAAGAAAATGGAACTGGACGGTGGTGGAGCAAATAGAGTTAGTGCATCTGCGGATTTAGGAGGTAGTGTGTTGACCGGAACTCTTGGGAATCCTCTAGGGATTTTGGCAAGGCAGTTGGGGCATACATTACATAAGGTTAGAGATAAGTGTCCTCTATATAGAACGGATGGTAAGCCAGTTGATTTGGATATGGACATGAAAGTTGAGGCATCTTTTAATAGGTTGTTGGATAAGGCAAGCAGGCTGAGGCAGTTGATGGGGGAGGTTTCTGTTGATGTATCGTTAGGAGCGGCTTTAGAGACGTTTAGACAGGTATATGGGGATGCAGTGAATGAGGAGGAGATGAGCTTGTTCAATTGGCACTGTGCAAATTTGGAATATGCCAATGCAGGTTTGTTGTCAAGACTTTCACTAGCATTCTGGGACCAGGATGATCCGTATGATATGGGTGGGGATCACTGTTTTTTGCCTGGAGGAAATGGAAGGCTGGTTCAGGCTTTGGCTGAAAATGTCCCTATCTTGTACGAGAAGACTGTGCATACAATCAGATATGGTGTTGATGGTGTGCAGGTTCTTGCTGGGAATCAGACATTTGAGGGCGATATGGTGCTGTGTACAGTTCCTCTTGGTGTTCTGAAGGGTGGTTCTGTGAAGTTTGTTCCTGAATTGCCACAGAGGAAGCTTGAAGGAATAAAGAGGATGGGGTATGGATTGCTGAATAAAGTTGCGATGCTTTTCCCTTATGTATTCTGGGAAAGTGATCTTGATACATTTGGGCATTTGACTGACCAGTCAAGCACTCGAGGGGAGTTCTTTTTGTTCTACAGCTATTCCACTGTGTCTGGTGGACCACTATTGCTTGCACTAGTAGCAGGTGAAGCTGCTCTGAAGTTTGAGAATATGCCTCCAGTAGATGCTGTATCTCATGTTCTTCAGATTCTGAAAGGTAATGAGAGCAGAGTTTTATCTGATGCTTTGCTTTCTGATGCTGTCTTTGTATTCTTCCCCTGTCACAAAGTAATATATATAGTATGTAGATTGTAGTGGACATTTTGATGCATTTCTTCTTAAGAATATCTTTAATATTCAGAAGTTCCTAAAAGGGAATCTTAATATGGAATGATGCAACATAAAAGTATTTATGAGGTGCTTGGCATGAATGCACACAGGTATATACGAACCACGAGGAATCACTGTCCCAGAGCCTATCCAAACTGTCTGTACAAGATGGGGTAGTGATACATTCTCTCTGGGCTCTTATTCAAATGTGGCTGTTGGGGCATCTGGAGATGACTATGATATATTGGCAGAAAGTGTGGGAGATGGAAGACTTTTCTTTGCTGGGGAAGCCACCACTAGGAGGTATCCTGCTACTATGCATGGAGCTTTTCTTACTGGTTTAAGGGAAGCTGCTAATATGGCAAACCATGCTAATGCAAGATCCTCAAGGATGAAGGTTAATCGTACTCCATTTAAGAACTCCCATGCCTGTGCTTCACTTCTGATGGATTTATTTAGAGAGCCTGATTTAGAATTTGGTAGTTTTGCTGTTATTTTTCTTCGGAAGGATCCTGATCCCAAGTCAACAGCAATTTTAAGGGTAGCATTAAGCGAACCTCAAAAAAGGAGTCAAGAAAGTGCTAAGCATGGTCAACAGCATTCCAATAAGTTGCTATTTAAGCAGCTTCAGTCACACTTTAATCAGCAACAAGAGCTTCATGTGTACACGTTATTATCAAAACAACAAGCACTTGAGCTGAGAGAGGTCAGGGGAGGTGATGTTGCTAGGTTGAATTATCTAGATGAGAAGCTAGGAGTAAAGTTAGTGGGGAGGAAGGGCTTAGGTCCTTCAGCTGATTTACTTATTGCTTCCATTAAAGCTGAGAGGGGCAGTCGCAAGCCAGCTTCTACTTCAACTCTAAAATCAGGTAGATTATCTTTGCTTCGTCTTTTTTAGTCTCTAAGAGGATGATAGTTCCTTTTTCTGTTACAGTTTATGATGATGTTCATTTTTGTTGCTTCACAACAGCAACTTCCAAGCTAAAGACGGGTACCTTGAAGCGGAAATTGATTAGGTACGGTTTGACAATTTTAGCACTGCCGTTTCTCCCAACTTATGAAACTTCTTGATTTTGAGTATTGCTTGGCATTTTGGATAATATTATAGGAGGGCTAAAATAGTGAGCAACAGCAAGATGGTACGACCTTTCAATTCCACCATGGTAACAGGAAAAGGGTCTGGAGAAATGAAAACTACGAATCAGGGCCCTCGTGAAATGTTTGGTATAGGTTTGCACATAAACAATATTTCTAGCTTGTTGTCAATTGATGCCTCTCTAGTCTCTTCTGTTAATGAGTTTCCTACATGTTTTACCAGAGTACAATAATAACACCTAATTCACATTGGAGAAAAGCAAGTTGGCATGTTGAAGTGTCCGTACAGCTTAGGTAAGAAATTCTGAAGTCCCACAACATTTGCTTAGAGACCAGACCTTCAGTCTGCTACTAGTTAACTTCTGATTAAGGTTTTCTGATGGGTGATGGTCGATTCTCTGGACATATTCTGGTTCATGAATTCAGATGATACCTGGATTATTACTTTAATTGGATATCAATTTTGAGGAATTTTATGTAAATGGTGCAGGGTCACTATATTCTCCATGGTGGAGAGAAATACCATTACAGATCGTAGCTCCTCTTGAATCTGTCAGCTTGCAGTTACGAGGACTTTCTCTGTTCATATAACAATTGAAGTTGTTCTGGAGTACTGAGATAAATCAGAAAAAGGGCCGAAACTGCGAAATAGTGGTCAACTAAAGTGATGCTAACGGATCAATGTTGCATGATGGTATGAACCCCTTGGATGATGGAAAATCCAGTTAAAGATAACTACGGAGAGATGGAAAACTGAGAAGTACCATTGATTCGGTATTCATGCACCTTGTTCAACCGGAGTTTCGAAGTCGGGACCTGACTGCAAACACTTGGTAAGAACTGTGGAATGCTGTGACACCAAGATTCTTATGACGATTTAGTGAGTTGTCCATCATTCGAAGGGTTTGGTCTCCAAGGATCAAAGATGAAAGGTCGCAAACTCTCCAGCACATACTCGTGGACCAATCTGACGAATTTTGCTGAAGAGGGTTGAGTTGAAGACTTTTCGCACGGACCATGGTGGGTGGTAGTAGGAGTGAAGTTAGGATGGTTAGAGAAGTAGAAGAAGGTGTGGACTTGTTTGTTTTGCTTGTAGTGTAACATTACAGAGCAAAACAAACAAGCCAACACATTCTTTTTCTTCTCTAAACACCTTAAGCCTCCTTACCACGCAAAATGTTTCACTCAGGCTCAGAGTGTCCTCAGTCTCCTCCTTTATTACTCCACCTTTGACCCCGGAAAACAAGGAATTTGCCAATGGCGCCGGAATTGAGCAATCGTGCTTGATCTTTGTCAAGTGTATATCAGTATATTTTCATTCTGTTTATGTTTCGTGCAAATGACATTTCCCTAAGGATTACACAAAATACTCTCTGTTTATCATTGGGAATGTAGTGAAATAAGCTAAATGAGACAGATTGTCGATGATTTTGAAACAGATAGTAGTGGTGATGAGGAAACATGTTATAAAGTTCGTCCCACTTCGGATGCCTTTTTCTATCAAGTGTCGGGTTTCTAAATTTTCATAGCCTCAGAATTCTTTCCAACGCCTGTTGAATAATTTTTATGGATTCGGACTAAATAACGAGCTAATGAATCTCTCTCCTTTTGCCACGAAACTTCCTAATCAAATTCGTCATAATACTCATAGTAATCCACTTTACGAAGATCTCATTGTACTCCGGAAGCTCGTAGCATTGATCATTTATTTAGATTCTCAGATTGAGTTTACTGAAACCAAACAAACTTCCACTCCTAGGTTCAATGAACAGACTTCTCCTCTCAACAAAAGAATTCAACTTTACTCTGTGTATGCATACTGAAGCAGGAAAATCCACAAATTTTGTTTCAATGAATCAAATGAATGCCATCATCAGCAGACAATAAACTGCAGAACAAAACCCAGAAGATAATACAACCCACCCTAAACATGTTAACAAAACAAAAGGAGGGCTCTGGGCGTCACTTGCTTGGAGGCAATTCATCCATCTTATCAGTCGTCTCCACCAGCCATTCTTCTAGCTTGGCTGCTTTAGTAGCCTTGAAGACCTCATAATCTTCTGGCCCTGAAATGACATTGTCATGTGAGAAGGAGCTCATGTCTGTCTGCTCATCTTTAGTGTCGGTTTCGAGTTCTTCTGCAGCCGTCTGATATGATGAATCCAAGTCATCACCATTTGCAGCAGCAGCAGCAGCAGAAGGAGAGGATCTCGCACTGGTCGATGCGATGAACTGAGACGGGCTAAAGCTTGGTAATGAATCCTTAAGGTCAATTTGAGGCCACTTGAAACTGCTGGCCTTCTCCCTTGCTGTTTTAAACATGGTGGAGATATAATAACCAGGGATCTTAAGATCTTGCAGGGAAACAGATTCTTCGGTATCGCTTTCAGAAGGCAGATCTGTTGAGCTGGATCGTCTCGTGAAGAATCCAGATGACGACCTGGAAGCTATCCCTCCTCCCTTGTGCTGCTGTTTCTCAGACATTATCAGCAGAGACTTCTTGATGTCATTGATCATCTCATTTGCAATGGACAGCCCACATTCTTTCATTGATCTCACCATGGTGATGGAATCCTCCATGTCTTCAGTGTTCAAGCTCGTTTCACGGGACCTCTCCATCACGTTCTTCCTGATCTTGATGACATTCGGACCTGCATTCTGCACATGCTGCTGGACGTAGTATAGCCCTACAGAGGGCTCGTTCGCTACGTACTTGATCATCTCGGCCATGCATTCAGTTATCTCCACAAATCCATCTACAGTGGAGAATCCATGCATTTTGTCCAGGCCAAGTAGCTGGACATCCCTAGGTCGTCAAATTGAAAAATCTATATGCAAAATGGGAGAAGATCAAGACAGATTCAGTGCTAAAGAAAGAAAGAATGTACAGATAGATTTGTATAAGAACTTTCGGAATGGAATGGACCAATTGAGAAGTTAATCAGTGCTTCAGTTCTTTCATTTATGCAGCAAAGCCTAGATACACGATCAAGTTCTAGATTACTATGGGGAAAACAAAGGCTAGATGCAGATGGACACAAACAGCAGGCAAAATCAAAGATCGTGTCATGATGACCTAATTCATTAATTCAATCTACCTGGACACTCTCCAGAACCAATCAATTAACCAGCATTACAGAATCGACATGTTCAACCATGCCAATAAATAATCGCGTTTCTGTGGAAATGATAAATGGAATTGACTAACCAGTGGAAACAGAAAAAAAATCGGAAACGAACAATACGGAAAAGAAAAAATGACCATAAGATATGCTTTCACCTACCGGAAATACCGAGGTGAAGGTCACCGGCGATCATCCAGCTGTTAATCGATTGTTTTCCCGGGGGCCGACGTTGTTTCTCTCTATTGGGTCGGTGAAATCAATTGCCAATTTTCACAAAAACTATAATAGATTGCTTTTTGGGTCAAAAACACTAGCGGTTATGGGTCATGTAACAACGTGATCACCTAACTATGTTTTGTAACAACGTGGTCACCTAAGTTTTTAAATTATAACCGACAAGCATCTCCGTCAATTTTTTACCGAATTTTCATGGAATTTGCCACCTCAGAGGCAACATCAGCCAACAAAATAATATTGTTAACATGGAGAAGATGAAATAAAAATATTTGTTGCTGATGTGACCCTCTAAGCTGGCAAATTCACTGAAGATTCGGTAAAAAACCCCTGTCAGTTATGATTTACAAACTTAGGTGACTATGCTGTTACAAAACATAGTTAGGTGACCACGCTGTTACATGACCCATACTTAAGTGACCGCCAGTGTTTTTGACCCATTGCTTTTTTATGTAAAAAATAATAAATTTCCAATAATACCAAGGGAAAATAACACGTCGCCCCCTCTATTTTGCCAACTTAATATATAGCTCTCTATTCTATAAATTACCTTTTTACCTCCTCCTACTTTGACTAGTTTTCCGTTTAGGTCCTTTCGTTCCAACTGTCGTCTTCTTAACATCAAATCTAGACACATCCGCACACAAACGGAGAGAGACATCGGAGGTAGGAGACAAAGAAATGGTCAGGGAGGTAAATTGGGGAGGTATCACGAAGAGTATGATGAAATACGAATGGTTTTAATACCACACAATTTATTCAGCGATTTCATTTTATCTAAACCATATATATTTATATTCTCAATTGAAAAATGCTTAGTAAGCTAATACATGGTTGTTGGAGCTAACTTGGTGTACTGACGGCAAAATGGTCAAAGTAGATGGGGCCTATATGTTAAGTTGGCAAAGTAGAAGGGACTAAAGTGCTATTTTCCCTAAAAAAACTATTCTCATTTGTTTTATTTCTAAATAGCTTAAAAAGAGAGATGCTACAACAGGCAAACCAAGTTCTTCAACATAACAAACATCTTCAACACAGTTCTACCACATACCACAGCTTACAGTACATGTAACCTTACAACAAACCCCAACCACCATTCAAACCAAAGACAAAAACTATACACAAGCCACAAGGTACATTGGGAAATGCCAGCAGATTCTGTCTGCATATTTGACATCAGCCCACATCAAAACTCGGCAACTAAACTTTCCGGCTCGGATTCGTTGGCATCAGACAGTTTTCCTTGAGTCCACTTCTTCAGCATCTCCAATGCAGCCTTAGGCTGGTCCATTGGAACCATGTGCCCTGCATTGTGGACCTATATTTCACAGATTGCAGATTCATCATCAGCCATTTATAACAAAAGGCAATGACTAATATGGAGGATCATTTAGGGAGAGAGAGATTATTACCTTGAGGAATGTCAGGGGTCCATGAGTTTTCATAACACCAGCCTCTGAACCGTCAACTTTGAAGGAGATTTCTGGAGAAGCCACAAACTTCTTCTGACCAGACCACTCCATGCTGTGAACCCATCGTGAATTACCTGCATGTAGCTTCACAATTCAGTTCCAAGCATTTTGTTTTACCCAGATACTAAGAAGGAATTGAGAACGGAGATTGTACAAGCCTACATACCGAGCCAATTGCAGATGAGGTCATATTCGCCTGCATAGATTAGCATTTGGATTCCATCCTCAAGGAGAGCAGGAATTCCCACTTCAAGGTTCTTCATCCAGTCCATCAACATGGCTTCGTACACAGTAGGGCTGCATGAAACGAAATCTATATCCCCCACACCGAGTGACTCTCTGACAGTTTTCAGGTTGAGAAATTTTTCCATGTTGGAGAAGTCGTAGCAAAGGCTCCCTTCACATTGCTTCCGGATATCGTAATACTGCATAGATAACATACATGCCAGTCAGCTCCTAGCTTACTGCATTCATAACCAGCTTATATTTGCACTTGTGTATGTGCCCATAAATGTTGAAAAAATGAAAATGAAAATTTAGGTTCTCAATCATCTCTTCAGAACAGTTAGTTTCTGTCTTCTGATGAATGCATCTAGTTACCTATGCTTCAGACTCCAATCCAAATTGATGTGGCCCATAATAGTTCAATGATAAATTTGACATCCAATTGCTAGAAGCATATAATGGTCAGTGGGTGAACTGGTTTAGAGTAGTTCGTCAAAATAACAATTCATGTATAGATGAGAGTCAAGAACCTTACATTTATGCCACCAGCAGCGGACATGATAGAGTTAAAAATGCCAGTGCAAACATAATAGGAGGCCATACAAGAGATCGATCCGTCAGTCCCTGAAACACAAAAGTATATTATTAAACTGAATTATAGAAATTAACATTGACGATAGGTTCTTAATATGTGTAATAAACATGAGGCGGAATTGCTGGAGATGCACCATTACCGCAAAGCTTAATAGCCATCTCACACACTGGGATCATCTTAGTAATTTTATCATATTGTGCTTTCTTGATGATCCCATTATCTAGTGCATAATCTGGGTAAGCCTTATATTGCACTCCAGGATCTGTAAGACCATTGCCGATTGCAAAACCCTGTACAATGTTTTTGCTTGTGTTAAGTAGAAGTATAACTAGACCAGCAGCCTCATTCAAATTTAGAAATATCAACAACAAACCTTGAAGTTAATGTGGATCCCTTCATTATTTTTGTTCCCTCTGTGAACTCGAGAAGCAAAAGCAGGAATGTAGTGGCCAGCATACGATTCTCCAGTAATGTAGAAGTCATTCTTCGCAAGTTCAGGATGCTCTTTGAAAAAAGCCTACAAAAATCATTCGACAAAGAGGGTTGAGTCGTTGAGAAGAGGCGCTACCACTCTTACCTAACAATAATGTTAGACAGTGAAACAGACGGCATAGAAAGTCCTATACATGCAATAAAAAGCTAGAGCGTTCAGTTAGTGGTGGCCATACTTGCAGGAACTAACTCTTAGCTGATAAATGATATTCGAAGTCTTTCAGCCTGACTAAAAAAAAGTTAAATCTGAGCTCATAAGCTGCTTATCCAAACAATTTACCTGTAAGAAGTCATAGAGGTCATTACTAACTCCATCTTCATCATGTCGAATGTCGCGTTTGTCAGTGCTATAGCTGAATCCAGTCCCAGTTGGTTGGTCGACATAGATAAGATTCGATGCCTGCAAAATTGGTTACAACCAGTTAGCTACTCCAACGATGGCATCCTGCAGAAAAGAAGAAGCAGAAATGCCAAAAAACTAGAGTTCCATGATCCCATATCCTATGGAGAAATTTAATGTTAGAATGAAGAGACATTCTAGATAACAGCACATCATCTAACAACCAATACCATGGTAGACATGAGCAAGTTCACGAGATGTTGCAGACTTTAATCACGGTTATGAAGCACGGAACAGGACAGTCACCAGATATATCAACTTAGATCTACACTAAAGTAGATTTTTTCTACCAGATGATCTCCACGAGAACAGGTGGTTCCCCTATTGAGATTGTTCCAAGATAAAAGTACTTCCTTCATGACTTAGGGTTTGTTCTTTAAGCACATTTAGTTTCCTAACATGGCACCAATAACAGTAATCAAAATCAAAATGTTTCCGCTTGAAGATAGTTATGAGAAATGATGAGACTCATACTTCTTTTACTGACTACAGCCTTCAGCAATACAGCCAGTCCATCACACTAAAGAAGAAACAAAAGCAAACGTGGAAAACTAAAGATGAAGGAAACGGAAGAAGATACCTGATCCCATCCATACTTGTTCCACACAAGAGACATGTTATTAGCAATGCTGAAGGGTCCATTTTCATAAAATATAGCCAGCTCACTGCTACAACCAGGGCCCCCAGTCAACCAGATGACCACTGGGTCCTTCTTGCTATTGCGGGATTCGAAAAAGAAGTAAAACATCCTGCATAACCCAAACATCCAGAATTCGTTAGCCTTATGATGAAGTAATTATCCAGGATAACAAGGGAAAATGACAAAATCACCGCAATAGCAAACGAAGTTCTAAACAAAGATTAACACTGATAAGCACAGCTTAATTCCCTGCATACATCATCATCAATTCAGCTAACCCTAAATTCAGAACTACCACCACTTTCCCCAATTCAGGAAGATTAACACTGATAAGCACAGCTTCATTCCCTCCATACATCACCATCAATTCAGCTAACCCTAAATTCAGAAATATTCCCCAATTCAGGAAGCAGCAACGACCATCAATTACCAAACTACTGCACAGATGACAGAACAATAATCGGAAATGAAATAATCATAAGGGAAGGAAATGCAACTGACTTAGCGGCATGAGAATGCTCAATATTGTAGTAACCAGCGTAGTGACCCAAATCCTCTGCAGCGGCGAAACCATCCTTTCCGTCTCCAATCAAATTCGGGAACTTAAGAGGCTTCTCGACGATCTTCTTCCCAATTGGAGCTTCACCGACGAGGCCACTGGAAGCTTCAACGAGATTCACATCCTCCTTGGGGAAGAGATTAAGATCCCTGATGAACCTCCCCGCCTGAACAGAAGGGAAATTGGACTTCACCAAGTCAGCGTAATCCTCCGCCGCCAAAGAACACAGCACCATCGACGACAGAAGGAGGAAGACCGGAAGCTGAAACGACGCCATTTTGATGTTCATTTTTCTGAGCAGACAGCAGTGAAGGATAGACGTGGAAGGAGGAGAGGTTTATAGGAGACGGTAACGGAAACGATGATGACGAGTGTGGGAATGGAAAAGATAGAGTGACGGGTGGTGAGATAGCGGATGTGAAGGGGGTGTGAGAGTGGTGGGGTGGAAAGGTTGGTTGGCGGACGGTAACGTGAGGTGAGGGGGAGAAAAGGCGGGAATGGGAAGCGAGGATTGCGTGTGGTAGGGTGTAGGTAGGGTTGAGAAGTGTGTACGGAACTCTTGGGATGTGTGTTGGTTTGGTTTTTTTATTGATGATTAATGGTTGGAAAAGGTTGACGTCGGACGAAACTGTTTATTTTGTTATGTTATTATAGGAAGAAGAACAATTTGGTCGTTGTAGTTTGATTTGATTAATTGTTTCATGGAAATGGAGCAAGAAATTTAGACAGAATTAGTTCCCCGTTAAGAAAGTGGTAAGTGGTAACTTTACACATCTCTTTCTATAAAACCCTATAAGTTTAAGAAAAGGCTTTAGGTTTAATATACTTAGCTTCCTTAGCTTCTAAGAAACACCAACCAATGTCAGAATGAGAAAAAAGGAAAATTATGCTTTATTATATTGTTGTTACATTTGTGTTTTTGACGCAAAAGCAACTTCATATATTAATTATGCTCCACCAAACAAATGTCCTCCAATACAGTTAATAACCAATCCGGAGATCCCTCCCCCAAAAAGGTTCGGGTAGAGTAAATAGATTTGCGTGCAATAGCGTGCGCAACTCTATTACTATTTCTCCTAACAACGACCACCGTGGAATTACGTAAGGTCTGAAGTTCACGTCGACAGGTACTCATGATCCTTCCAAGCTCCGTGGGCCCAGCATCTCCTCCATTAGCTGCATGGCACACCACCGTACTATCCACCTCGAAAACCACCCCATGCAACTCACTCCTTTTCACCCATTGAATAGCATCACGTAGAGCAATGGCTTCAACTTCCTCTGGCGGTGGTGTCCCTTCATAAAGGTTTTGCATCATACCTCGGAACTCGCCGTTACTTCCCCGCATAACAGCCCCCACACCATGCTTACGTTGCTCTTCAAATAAGGCCCCATCCACATTCACCTTCACAATGCCAGCTGTCGGGACATGCCATTTGTCACAGTTCACTCTCCTCTCCAAGTTTCTTGGCGGCCGCCGTTGTTCCCTCGCCATCTGCCAATCCTCCATAAGTTCTCTACCAGCTTTAACAATCAACTCTTCCGGCCGAGACTCCCTTTGCCACACTCGACGATTTCGTTCTGCCCAAAGGCTCCACAAAATCCCCATGATTAGCCTTTTGGTCGTCAACTGGTGGGAGTCCAACATCTTGAAGCTCCAGCCTGTGAACTCATTGTTGCTGGAAAGAAGCTCCTCCACCACAGCTAAAACTCCTGCCACATCCCAACATCTCTTAGCAATTGGACAAGTAAGGAACAAGTGTTCCAATGTCTCCGTTTCACCATCGCACAAGCCGCAATTCAAAGGCACATCCATCCCCCGCCCTCTGATGGCCACTCGAGTAGATAGGACATGTCTCATAGCTTTCCACAGAAAGTGTTTCACTTTCGGGGGACCCTCCGACTCCCATAGCTTCCCCCATTGTCCGTCTACTCGTAAATCCGCTTCATTTGACATAGTTTCCATCACGTACCGATAAGCCGACCTAACCGTATAAGCTCCATTTGACGTGAACCTCCAGATTCTACAATCACAACCTTCACCATCCGGAGCTTTCATACGTATGATGCACTCCTTCTCCTGGTCAGCAAATAATTCCTCAAGAAGCCCTTCATCCCAACACCACAACCCTGGTATCAACAAATCACTCACCACCATATTATTAAGTCCATCGACTACTTCAGAATTTGTTGTTACATTTGTTGTTCTTGTTGTTCTACTGCATCCAATTCGTATTTCAACATAATTATATTAAAATATTTTTACTGTTCCTTTTTATTAACATACCGATTGTTTTTGGTTTTTTTGACAAAGACAGCTCCTCTCGGAGAAATCAAGGCAGCACACACAAACAAGGAATGAACATCAAGTCCCTACCCAGGTAGTCATGTATACCTCCATGACCCCTGGGAGGTTAGACAGGGTCATGCGAGCCACGTAACGGGCGACCCTGTTACCTGAACGGCGAACCGTCATGAAGCGCCAAACTGGAGCTCCGCCTTGCAGCTGATTGGAATCCTCATGAGAACCATCTCCCTTGGAAAGCAACAATTCAACATCTTATATGATAACCTACAAAACACCAAATAAAGGACACCAACAGTACGTGGATCTCATAAAGCAAGAGAATCCATCACAAAAGGGTCGAGTATACCTGGGTAGGTAGTTCTGACTACTTGTCCTTCTAGTTCCTGATTGGTCAACGCCAATACAATCCACATAAATAAAAGGAAATAAATACTTAAATAATCATCCAACCGTTCATAAAAACAACGGTGAACAAAAGAGCCATTTGCTCAACGCCATGCTATTAGGCCTCTCAACTTCGAAAAATCATCCACATCCTGCTCTAAAGAAACATGATGAGATAATGGGAAAATAATAGTAAAAAGTAATAATAAAAGAAAAAAGAAAAATAAAAGAAAACAAAACAAAACAAACAAAAAAAAATAATAATAAACCGAACGAGAAGAAAGGGATAAAAACCGCCGCCTAGACCAACCACCGAAAACTGCCGCCACCGCAGAAGAACGAACCTCCACCGCGTCAGCCCCTTCTAGCCAATCGTCAAAACATGGGTAACCGGAAACTTACTCACCCGATAAGTGCCTCCGCCGATCCCTCGTGTAGTAGCCGTTGTTGAAGACGGGAGACTACGAGGAATCATCGTTCCTCGAGGACGTCATCGCTGTTGAACCATGTCGGAGGGAGTTTGTGGGCCGCTATTGCTGATCTGCATCCGCCGCCACCGTTGGAACAGTACCCTCCATCGGCAACAGAGTCCCGTCCACCGACCCCTTTGCAAGCTTTGCTGCTGTGGGTAACAGATCGCAATGGTTCGTCCAGCCGCTACCTCGTGGGATCGGCCACAGGAAAAGTTAGTCTTCTGCAAAAGAAAAAGAAAAAAAAAAGAACGATAACAAATACCGATTTTTTACTAATACAGTTCATTTTTACTAAGACATTTAACTTCATTTGAAAGTTTCAAATTTTAATTCGGAGAGGGCTCTCTATACAAACCCATATGTTTTATAAGGAGTCCCAAGTTAATCAAGGCCCATTGGGCTTTCGGCCTGGGATTTTCGAAAGCTGGAAGAATGGCCTGACTTTGATATACAACAGAAACTACTTCTTACTGAAAATTAAAATTGAACCCTAATGGCTAATGCACACTCCTCCCCTAATGCTAAGATTGGTTACTATTTGACATGAAAGATTGGCTAATGCACACTCCTCCCCTAATTCATGCGTAGATTGGTTACTATTTGACATGAAAGATATCTAAGAATCTAATATGTCACAAAATAGACGTCTCCAATTACTGTAACGCCAAAATCGCATCCAAAAGGAAGTAGATATCTGCAAATTGCAATGATGACGTCTCCAACCAGACAAAATTTCGCAATTAGCTATTTTACAAATGACAAGAGAGTCGTCTTCTTCAATATCCACAACCATCCCTGTAAAAAAAACAATCACAAATATAAGACAATCTAGATTACCAAAATAAAAATGTACTTATGACAAAAAGAGAAGAGCTCCAGCTGGTTTTGAACCACATGCACCAACCATGTAGCATCAACATTGATTTCAAGACAATAGAACAACTGCCAGAAACCAAAACAAAAGGACGATCAATTGAATTCGAGGTCTCATCCTGAAAGGTTAAAAAGTTAAAACCCAATTTTTTTTACCGTGTACACTTACCAACTGGCAAATCTGTTCATTCATTCATGGTTCATTTCTACATGAAGAAGTATCACATTTCCACCCCCCCCCCAATCAAACCAACCCCTAAATAAAACTAAATTACAACATCGATCACCCAATAAATCATAAATCTCATCCCTCAAGTTATTCAACCTCACAAATATATTTAAAAATTTCCGAAAGTTTACAATTTGGACATTTTGATGCTAGTAATGGGAACAGCAAATTTCAGAAACTCAGGATCTCGTTCCAGGTACCCCATCTTGTTTTCTTCAATGATCATCCAAGCTTCAATTCCTTTCCCAAGCCTAGCCTCCGCCAAGATCACGAAGTTACTGAACTCTTTTCGAACATCTCCGATCGTCACCATTCCGGGATCCCCTGCTCCGAAATCCATCTGATCCATCCCGAGATTACACACGCTCCCGATCTCGAGAACATCAGGTTCCATCTCTAGCATTTCCTGTAGAGAATCAAGGCCCTTGTATATGTTCTCCAACCCTTCTTCCCCTTGTAGACTCTTCACGTAATCCTCATCGAATTCGGCTACCGCGTCGCTGATCAGCCTCACTAATTCCTGAAGGTTGTAGCTCTGTTCTGGCCCAACCACAGCCATGGCGGGCCAGAACAGGTTCCCGAACGCTCCTTCGAGCTGTCCGGGGTTACACCTCTTTCTTAGGTTTACTTCCAGGGCCAACATGGAGGGTTTTGGTGGGGATCCTGCTGTGGTCGTCGCCGTCCTGGATGCGGAAATGAAGCATTTCCAGACGAAACTCGACAGTGCCTCGACGCTGGTGGGTAGTGCCAGCGTCGAGGCACTGTGGATGGATCCAGTCCCTCCGTCGCGAGACTCGCGACGGAGGGAGGCGATTGATTCAGGGGTGAAGAAGAATCTCTTGGTGACGAAATTCGTGTCCCGAAACCACATCTTCTCGATCAGGGAGGTGTAGCGTTCCGGCATTGGGGATCTACAAGGGAAATGGGAAGACGCCTTGACGAAATCCGGCCTCGCAATTCGACGCCTAGAACCAGCGAAAAATGCCGCCCAAGTCCTGGCAAAGGACAAGCCAGTGGCGGAATCGCCAATCTTGTGGCAGAGTCCACATCCCAGGGCGATTCCGCCACAGGCAAACACGTTCATCTGGAACGTCATCAACGGGATCTCTTCATCTACTTCCCTAGCGAAAGGGCGACAAGGGAGAAGCTGGTTGAGGTAGCTTCCATTATGCTGTTGCGAATCCAGGAAACGCGAGAGAGGTGACGACACCTTAGCAACAATGAAAGGGACACCAGCATCAAAGCTATGAACAGAGGAGTTGTGCCGAATCCTTCCGGAGAGCGGGTAGAACACATTGAGGGTCTCAGAGAGGCAGAATTGGGCGTGTTCAATGAGGTGAGAGATGTCGAATTGAGCATTGGCCAAGGAATGGAAGATGATTAGAGGAATGTAGGTGGATGGGACAAGCTGATCAAAGCAGGAGAGGCTGTATGGCTGATTGAGGTGAATTGTTGGGGAAGAAGGCTTGATTGTCTGTCTAGAAGTGATGGTAACTTGGAAGCTGTTGTTAGTGGTAGCCATTGGAGCTTCTTGCATGATTGAAATGCTCTGTTTTTTCTATACTCTGTTTTTCTATGCTCTGTTTTTTGTTGAGTGTGGTTGGAAATGGAGGAATGAATGAGGAAGCTGCAGAGTGCAGAGTGGGGTTTTTGTAAAGGTGTGTTAATGGCGGGTGAGAGGGAGTTGGTGGTGGGAATTAACGACGTTGGTACAATACAGAGATGGGCCTAAGATCTATACAGAGAGGACTGAGGAGCAACATCTAATTAACAATCCTATCAAACTATGGATACATCTATATCAGTTTCAGTACTCTTTCTGAGTTGTAAAATAGCTCTAATGGTGTAAATGTGGGTTATTTTTGGTTTTGAGTTGTTTTACTCTTTGTTTAGGAAATTTTACTACAATGGAGAGGCATGCTTCGAATTTAATGTGTTATAAGCTATATATGCTAATCTTTTAATAACATACAACTCTGAGTTTTTATGTCATGAAGAATTCATAATACAATATTCATGCCAGCCTTATTGAGCAGTTCTTTGATCTTTCCTCTGTAGTAGTGGGAAGTTTCAATCCACCATATTTACCGCGAAGCTAATTCTGCAGCGGATTATTTAGCTAATCTTGGTCATTCTCTTTATTTTGGTACCCATGTTCTGGATGCTCCGGATAGCTCCCTTCTGTACTGTCTTAGTTTTGATTTTGTGGGTAGTTGTACCACTCGTTTGATTCCTAATAATATGTAAGGCTATCCTTACCAGTTACCAAAAATAATACAATATTCATCCACCAGTTTTCACGTGGTTTTGTGATTCATTTGGAAAGAACGGAGCTCTAGGATTTTTCGAGAAAAGTCAAGCTTTACAGTTTTTAAAATTTGGCTTTCGGTGGGTGATTGGCTCTTGGCATATGGCAGTTTTGCTGCGCCTTAAAATTTGTAAACATAGTGGGCTAATGTAAAGCCGCTACCAGTCTAATCTGGAAAAAAGAAGTACAGTAGATTACATAAATGTGTCACCACCTCCTCTACGGAAGAAGATCTAACCCTTCAACCCGATTCATGTCCCACCAGATAACACAAACATTTTAAGCAAATAGTTAGAGTTGGGAGTAAAAGTTCTTCTTGTGTTAATTGTAATTTGTAAACATCTACATATGGATAATAGTTGGTTTAATTTTCAGTTGAGAAATGAGATGTCCGTACCGTAGTCAACGTTTTGACTTTTGGGATTATTGCTGATTTTAACGGCTGGTTCAAATCCTAATCGCCTACGGTTTTTACCTTTCTAGTCAAATGATCCCAAAGAATTGACTCTGAAATCTAAAGCGGTCAACTGTATTCCTTATGTCCCATTATTACACGAAAACAGTAAAAAATGTAATGTTTGAAGCAGTAAATTTGTATGTCCTTGTCCCTACGCTGCCATTGACATTTAAACTTATGGCCAACTAGCTACACAGTAAAAAAAAAAAAAAAAACAGAGACATTGAATTCCAATGACTTGCTCAAACTAGGAATCTTAAGGATACATTGGTCGACATGAGTTAAAAAAAAAAACTTCAAATACTCCAAAGATCATCGCCTCTGCAATTCTTTTCCCACATTTACGTAGCTATATAAAATAATGTTTCATGATACTATTGAAATGGGTTGTCAGTTTGCATCAATATCTTAGTTTCGCGAAAACAAAATCAATAAGACTTCGATATATTTTCGATGATAATGTTTACATATGACTTTGATAAAAAATAAGGTTAAATGTGTAATTGTAAAGAAAAATTATTTCCATTTAATATCCAATACTAAAAAAAAAAATTACTTTGGATATAAGTATCTTCCAACAGCTAGATATCTCAAATATCCCATACCAAATTACTCAATATGATTTTGTGTATACTTTTCATTTTAGTTTTAACTTTTTTTTCTTTTTCAAATCTACTTGTAAATATTAAATGTTGGCAGTAAGAAAAAAGACTGACACGTAGGAATAAATGCTGCATGCCTATTAAATACGTCAATAATTATAAAAAAAAAAAGGGCTCCAGCATTGCTTATTTAAATAAAACAATAAAAGACAACAAACAGGAAGAATTGACATTTTCCAAGACTCGTGAATTCAATTCTCTCGTGATGGGCCCGACATGGGAAGATGGGCTTTAGGCCTAACCGCTATTTAGGCCCCAAAGATAGGAAATAAAAGTGCTAAATTAATAAATATAAAGCAGACCCCACTGGGCCACTCCTGTTTTTTTTTTTTTTTTGCCGAAGACAACTTTCGCAGGAGAAAATGAGTCAACCATACAAAAGAAGATATTAAGTACCCACCCAAGCCGAAAGGTTAACCACTCCTTGGCTTGGGAGGTAACTAAGCGCTTGGCGAGCCACATAGTGGGCTGCCATATTAGATTGACGAGGCACAGACCGCAATCTCAACTGGGGAAGACCGTCCACAAAATGCAGGATGTCCGCAACAATGCCACCACCATCTCGTGAAAAAACTTGACGTTGAGCAACAGCAAGCGTGACTTGAGTAGGATCTCCCTCAATGTCCACCTTTCTCCACCCCATAGAATGACACAGAGCACATGCATCCCTGACAGCCAGTAATTCAAGGATAAAAAGGAGTAGTAATACAAGGATAGGAGATACCTGTCGCGAAGAGCTGGCCACCTGACGAGTCGCGGACCACCAAACCAATCGCCCCACCCGAACCGGCTGCAACCGTTCCATCCACATTAATCTTTAGACGAGGGTAGCCACTACGTGAAAAAAGGATTTTAGTCACGGTTATTTTATCACGGTTTTTGAAACCGTGACAAATTAGTCACGGTTTTGGGAACCGTGACTAAACTAGTCACGGTTTCATAAGAAATCGTGACTAAATTAGTCACGATTTTGGGAACCGTGACTAACTGGTCACGGTTTCTTAAGAAACCGTGACTAATTTTTCCAGCCTGGCAATCCGTGCCATTTATTACTTTCCTTCTTCTTCTTCTTCTTTCCTTCTTCTTCTTCTTTCCATTCAATCAGCCGCCCTCTACCTTCTTCTTCCTCTACCTTCTTCTTCTTCTCTTCATCTACTAATCTCCAACCACACCACTTCCTCTCCCTTCTTCTTCTTATTCCCTTCAATCAGCCACATCTCCCATGAAACACAACCTGGGATCTGGAGCTCGGCGGCGGTGTTGGAGCTCGGCGGCGGGTCTGGAGCTCGGCGGCGGTGTTGGAGCTCGCGGCGGTGTTGGAGCTCGGCGGGTGTTGGAGCTCGGCGGCGGCGGGGATCTGGAGCTCGGCAGCGATGATGGAATTCGAAGGCGGCGGCGGTGGCGGCGGCGGCGGTTGCAATAAATAAATAAATTGTCATTTTTCAAATTTTTATTACTTAAAATTGTAATTAGGTTATTTTTTACACAATTAATAAATTCAGTGACTGGTTTGCAATTAATTGGGATATCTTGTTAACATTCTAAAATCATGGATCATTTTGCATTTCGGAAGAAGTTGAGGGTCTGGACCTGTAATTCATGAAATTAACTAATGGGTCACTGAAAATTTCAATAGAACAATTTGGTCACCTGATTTGTCATGGTTTTAAAAGAAACCGTGATTAAAATGGACATTTTTCGTCACGGTTTTTAGGGAAACCGTGACTAATTTAGTCACGTTTTATGAAACCGTGACTAAATTTAGTCACGGTTTTACATAAAAACCGTGACTAAATTAGTCACGGTTTCACTAAAAACCGTGACAAAAAAAATTAGTCACGGTTTCATAAAACCGTGACAAAATGATTGATTTTGTCACTGTTATAAAACCGTGACTAAATTTTTGTCCTGTAAAAAACCGTGACTAACAAATACGTGACTAATGTTAGGTTTTCTTGTAGTGAGCGAGGCGCCTGCCAGGGGAGGTCTCGAGATATTGGGACGGCTTTTGAGAAGAAAAGGTCACCGTCAAAACCCTAGATAACATAATCCAAAACGTTAAAAGCAACGGTGAATGGACAAGTCGTCCAAAACACTAATAGACGGACAATCCGTCCGAAAAAACCGCTGGAGAACGAAGTTGAAGCGGTGGACAAGCGAATCGAAGAAAAAAAATACTTCACTCCTGTCTGTTACTAACTACTAAGGAACTAATTAACCAAAATGTGTTATGTAATGTGCCATTAACAATACATTATTACATAGTCTTGTCCTAAGTTTACAAAACCCTATCGAAGTATGGCCCCTCTAAAGTCTAAACTAGTAGACATCTAATGAGGATCTAGGATAGTCAGTCGCTGTAAGCTGATCCTGAGATAATGTCCTCCATTCATTCGAATTATGTTAATACTGTCTCTACCATGCATGCCTAGTCTGTTTCTGGGCAATACATACTTCATTTACCATTCACGTATCAGTTGTTTAATTTTTCTTATTCTAACACTGGAGAAGAATGTAACTACTAACTATAAAATGCAGGAGCTGAGAGATTACCAATTGTATATATGATAAGTGAGCTGTTATGGCTCCTTCTCCTACTTATCATTTCCATGTGATCACTAAATTCTGGGCATCGGCATTGCATTGCCACGCATGGGACATGAAGTACAGTCTTCATTAAGTCTTGTCGTTGACGCCTAACTGTGTACACAAAAATTTTAATGCACTTGCTCGAATTAGAGTCCCCGTAAGCTCAGAATTTCACGATAAAGCATGAAAAGACAACCTCTTCACTATAAACCCCTTTCTAGTTTTTCTTCGTAAGATGGGCTTTGGTGTGAAAAATATCACTTACTAATATCTAGTGTTTGTTGTGTTGGTATGAAGAACACATACAAGAGTCGAGATCCAAGCCATAGACCCAAAATGGTTGATGATAACTCTTTCATTATATGCACATGCAATAGCTCCATTGACAATACTACTCTTTCATACTCATAATTTTTCTCAAAGAAAACAGTGATATGAATGAAGAAGACAGCATTTACTCATATGGGCAGACCAATTTATAAGGTAGCATTGAATTCATATGTTTGGGAATTAGATGTCCAGCTGTGTGCATAACTCGTCAACCGTGAAGGAAAAGGCAGTTAGCTCAGCTAGAGTGGGTTTGAAATTCAACTCCAATACTCTATAACGTTCGTTTATCTTTTGGTCCCCAAAAATGAAAGTGTGGTCAATGATCTCGAAGGCAAGTTTAGGTCGTGTCTCAATAATGACACCCATCAACTTGGGCGCTCTTCAATTATCACGTACCCATTAGTTGGATGTCATGCTTTACTTTTTGACTAGTAGATTAGATAATGAGAAGTCATGACTAAGAAATAGGGCAGAATTAATTGCTGACAATTATAAATAATGTACGTCAGTAGCAAATGCATACAAATTTCTGTTAATTTATAGCAAATCTGTGGCAGTCAAGCGTTTTGAGAGCTAGATCTTTGCTGTTTGGCAAGTAGGGGTGGTACATTGCAAGTAAATTTGTGGGTTGACTAGGACCATTGGCACTAACTAGGTGTTATGTAAAGTCCGTCTAACTGGTAAGTATATTGAAATCACATCATCGATCATAAAAAGAAATATGTGAGTCAGATATGAGAGAATTCTAACGTATTTTTATATAATTCATTTTAAATACAAACCTACAAAATGTTTTCACAATTTATCATACTTAATCTACAACTAACAACTCTTAATATATATTAATGATATTTTTTGACATAGTAAATCTAAGAAATTTTTTGACGAATCATAACTGACATAGGTGACTACAATTTATAAATTGAGTACTACAAAAATAGCACTTGAATTCAAATCATTACTATATAAAAAAAATATACCATCAATTAACTAACCAAATATCTATTATGAAAATAAGTATTTACAAATTCAAATTAAATACCCACTAAAAATGTTTTCACCATAATAGATACAAACTTCTAATACATCTAGACAATCAAATTCCATATTAAGAATGTCTACATGGCTACAACAAGTCAACAACTAGAACAAAAATTCGAAAATGTTTCTTCAATCAATTGGGCTCAAGCTCATCCAACGGCCAATAAAATTACATCTTTTATGGACATACGCTTGGGCGCTATTTGGGCAAACACGCCCAATTAACTTAAGTGTGGGAGACCCGGCCCAACAAGGACGGGCTTTGCCCAACCTGGCCAGGGTTTGCCCAACTCGGACGTCATTGACCCGTAAGCCCGATCAATATTCTGAAGCCCAACTATACTTTTAATTAATTCACTTTTCAATCTCTTTGCCACTAGAAGCTTACCAATGCCAATGATTTTGAACCCCTTCATACCACCATCACCTATATACTCCTTCTTCTTCTCTTCCCTTTTCCAGGTTCAAACTTTCATCACCCTACTCGAATCATCTTCGATGTTCTCGACATGGACGAGGAGTTGAACCGATGGAGAGCAGGCATGTTGGATGTGACAAGCAACGGTGGCTGCGAATCTCGAGGCGAGGATGAAGAATCGTCCTAACTGTGCGAGTTAACAAATTGGGCTCTGCACCTCAGACCCTCCTCTTCACCAACATTTTTATTTAAAAACTGATAATCCGAGTTAACTCCAAGGTACCCGACACGACCTGGACTCGTGTTGATTAGGTTTGAGGCTACCCGATCATAACACCAGGGTCAGGCTCGAGCTATTGAAAACACTCTTCGGACAACTTGGAACTCAGTTAATGCGGGTCACGTTTAGCCCGGACTGGCAAGATTGTCACCTCTAAATTAATTACAAAAAACCCATAAATTCATAAACACATAAACATAGCAAGCAATAATAGTCTTTTTCAGGTGTCTGTGGGCTGGTGTTTTTGTTGGAACCTACGCTTCGATTTACCGAGTACGGAAAGTGAGGACTTTCCTGAGAGCGAATTCTTGTTGACAATACACGACGTGAGTTCGTGTACCCAGATTGGAAAGGGAGATCACAAGATCACTTAAGTCCCTTCAACCTTAGAATTCACTCTCTTACGACACTCTAGTCGAAAGTAGAGAGGCTTTGGCTTGTAATCAACTTGAACCAAGTTGTGACTCGGATTATAGTAGAGTCGTGAACGAACTCACTTTCCGTAAAGAACATTCCTACCCTTTTCCAAAGCCTAGGGTTACAAGGAATTCCTTTATGGGATAAAACTACTAACACCTTCAAAATCAAGGCTTATGAAATTGAAGAACCTTTGAGACCTTTGAGAGAAGATAGAGATGTGTGAATTGGTGTGTCCTTGAAGTGAGGAGGAGACTTCCTTTTATAGTCCATGGAGGGGTGTGAGGGTGAAGAGTTGTGTTGGTTCAACCATGGATAAACACAACCCTTCATTCAAATCAAATGAATTAATTTTCCCACCAAATTTGATAAACAAATTTCCCTCCATTTCTCATTTATGTGGCAGCCGGCTAAATCAGTTTATTGGGCCTGATTTTTGTTTAAAAATCAGCCCAATAATCACCCAACATTTAGCCCTAAAACCCGGTTAACCAACCGAACAAAAAATCAGTTCATTTGAATTTCGAATCTAACCGAATTTTCAAACCGCAGAAATTCGAAATTTGAAATCAAGATTAAAAAATTCAAAATAGAAACTTTGGTTTATTAATATATTTTACCATTCAAGCCATCACTAATTTTAGTGTTGCTATGAATTAATATTTAATAACCTAAGTCTTCTTAACCAACCAAGTCACATACACCATGTGACTAACATGGAATCCAAAATTCCAACAGTTTTGCAGGTGGATATTGAAGGGGATGCCGAACTTGTCTCGACACGGCTGTTGGCAGGTCAAATCAGAGCAAATCCAGGTGGAGCTATTATAGAGGAGGTCCTTCAGATGCATCGGCGAGCCCCCTTTTGGCGCTTTATGACGGTTCGCCGTTCAGGTAACAGGGCCGCCCATTACGTGGCTCGTATGGCCCTGATTAACCTCCCGGGAGTTGTGGAGGTAGACATGACTTCCCGGGTTGGGACTTGATGTTCAATTCCTTGTTTGTGCTTGCTGTCTCCGTATCTCCGAAAGGAGCTGCCTATGTCAAAAAAAAAATAATATATATAATATATTATATAATAGTCTTTTTCCCGAGCTACCTAAATAAAGGCATTCTAGTTGGTTTTAGAGGGGTCACATGTGGGATACTTCAAACGCACCCACGTGAAGTTTGATTGTGTGTGGCGAGGAGGACGTGGTGGTGACTAAGTGGAATGTCGTGATTTTTTCTTACTGATGTTGCTATTGTTTTTTTTTTTGGTTAAGGGTAGCTTTGATTCCATCAAGGCTAGACTCTACCAAACCGATAGATCTAGATAATAGAGTTTGTTACAGGTAGTGAAAAAACAGCAAAAGGAAACAACAACTCTATAGATCATTAAACCAACCGGGCGTCAGAAGGCCCATCCTGGCTTGGTTGGCTAAGTTGTGAGCAATGCTAATTTCAGCTCGTCTGCAGTGGAGGACCGAAACCATCGGAAATCTTTGGAGTAGAGCTTTGATGTCTGCAATAATGGCTTCATACTCCCAAGGCCATTCTGATCTTTGAGTCTCTAGGGTGTTTATAACCTCTAAGCAATCCGACTTGATGATGATGGGCTCACTTTCACGACTGGCCATCCGGACTGCAGCTAAGATCGCATAAGCTTCAGCAGCTCCTGGAGTCCTGCAAAAGAAAGATCATGTCGTACCATCGATTTTGTGTCCATCGGAGTCCATCATGATAACTCCGAGTCCTGCCTTCTGGGTGTCCTTTTGGAAAGAACCGTCACATAGAATTACCTTGCAGGAATTCGTTGGCAGTGGAACACTAGCTTCGTTGTGTGCTCGGGGGCTAGGATTGTGCTGACTGCTGGGCAGCCTAAGGGTCAGCCACAAAGAAACATCCTTTTCCATTCTTCTCATCATCCCTCTTGTGTCAATCTGTCCATTGTTAAAAACCATGTCGTTCCTCATTTTCCAGATCGTCCAACAACAGCCGATGATGCGTATAACCTTCTGAATTGACGCTTCATCCTTCATCGCCATTATCCAATGGCCAGCATGGGTATTTTCGATCGGGAGAATCCTGCCTTCAAAGGCCTCAGTCCATAAGCCCCTCAGACGGGGGCAGTCCCATAATATGTGTTCAATCGTCTCATCCTCTTCTCCACAGCTATTGTTGCTATTGTTGCTGAGCATTATTCGCAACACCCCAAAAGCTAACGCTCGAGGCTCAGCAATTGCCTATATTTCAGACAACTGAGGTTTCCGCTTGGGGCGATCTAGGTCTTTCGTAGTCGGATTGTCATGATCACTTTTAAACTAGGTCACCAATCTATCGACGACACGTGGCGACCCGAATCCCGAAGATCTATAACTTACCAACTTGACCCCATTGATGGGAAACTACATAAAATAGTATGATACATATATTACTATGATATATACATTTTTTATGAATGGTAAACTATCATATAAACATCAAGCCAAAGTTTGTACAAAGAGAAAGCCTCCACAAGGTTAAAGAAAAACTCCAACCAGCGAAGACACTGGAAATCAGTAGGGGTGGCAGTCTGGCCCGCGGGTAGTGGGTATTCCCGAACCCGTACTGTACCCGTCGGGCTTAGTGGGTGCCCGAACCCGAACGGGTTCGGGCTTCGGGATGGGTTTAGGTTCATACGGGTACCCCGAGCCCGAGCCCGAAAATACCCACTACCCACTAAGAGCCCGAAAACTAACTAATCTAATTCTCTAAATTAGAATAAGCCCAGCCCAGCCCACCCACATCTGAAGACTGCGACTGAACTGATTCCTTTCTTCCTTCTTTCGGTCGACTTCGAGTCTTCTGCTTCTTCTTCTCTTTCATTTGTTCGACCTTCCTGGCTTCCTTCTAATTTCATCCAACTCTTCTTCATCCATTTTCTGTCGGTAGTTGAGAGAGAGGCAGCGAGGAGCAAGTCACAAGCAGCAGCGACAGTAGTTGAGGTATTAAATGAATCTGTACGATATTTACGACAGTGTTGCTAAACTAGATTTTAGGGTTGGTTTGTTTGTTGACAGTGATTTAATTAATTGATTCTCACTTCTCAGATTTCCAAGGTTGTGTTCCTCTTGCAGTAGTTTAATTAAACGAATCTGTCCAATACTTTGATTCCCTAATTTTTTGGCTGCTCTTTGATGATGATGATGTCGTTGGTTGGTTTCTACTGTGGCAAGAATGCCTACTCCAAGCCTTGTATTGTTGTTGTACTTGTTTAGCCTTGGTTGATTCAGTTAGGCTCATATAGCTTGGCTTCCTCTCACTACTATTTCTTCTTTGGCTGCTGCACGTTTCTTTGGCTGTTGTTATGTATAAGTTAATGATGATGATGCCGTTTGATGATGATGATGTTTGATGATGTTTCCATTTTAATTAGGCTGTTTGATGATGTTTCCATTTTAATTAGGTTGCTTGATTTTTCAAACCTATGTCTTGCTTGATCTGTTTTTTTTAAGCATACAATTAGGCTGCTGCTTGCTCTATTTTTTTTAGTTTGCTGTCATTAGTTAGTTGTACTTGCTCTGAAAATTCATTGTTGTCTCAGGACAGGCTGTTGTCTCAGGGATGGCGAGCAATGTTGAAGAAACACACCAATCGAGTAACGCAGTTGAGAGTAATGCTGAAGCAACTGCTGCATCCGGATCTGGTAATATTCAGCCGAAGAAACGACAGCTTCGGTCTCCACGTTGGGAAGGTTTTACAGCCATCTATGTCATGGAAGGAAGTCCACCGAAAGAGGTCCGCTACGGAAAATGCAATCGATGTGAGACTATCATTAAAGCGAATGCAAGCAATAGTGGTACTAATGGTTTGAAAAATCACCATGAGTCTTGTGAGAGGAGGTTCAGAGATTCACAGAAGCAATCTAAATTGAGCTACCAAGTGAGCAAGGATGGTGTTGTCATAGAAAAGGATTGGTATTCAGTCAAGAAGAAGTTCGATTGGCATTGGCTGAATATATAATCATGGACGAACTATCCTTTAAAACTGTTGACAAAGAAGGGTTCAGAAGATTCATGAGGAAGTGTTGCCCTATGTTTAGAATTCCAGGTAGAAGAGCTATACGGGATGATTGTGCGAGGCTATTCCTAGAGAGAAAGGATAGCTTGAAGACATTATTCTCGACAAAGGGAATGGGCAGGATTTCAGTAACCACAGATTGTTGGACTAATCTTAGAAATCAGAACTTTATATGTGTAACTGCCCATTTCATTGGAAGAAATTGGCAGTTACATAAGAAGATCATTGCATTTAGACAGATCACAAGTCACAAAGGGCAAGATGTTGCAGGATCAGTTATGGAAGTATTGGCTGAATGGGATATTAGGAGTGTGGTGTGTTGCACAGTCGATAATGCATCTGCTAATGACGTGGCAATTCGTCATATGCGGGAGCATCTTGAGTTATGGGTGGCAACATTATAAGCGGAAGATATCTGCATATGCGATGTGTAGCTCATATAATTAATCTGATTGTGCTAGATGGGTTAGAGGAGATTGGGATTTCAATTCGAAGGGTGAGAGAGGCGTGTAAGTGGATCATAGCTTCACCATCACGAACACAAACCTTTAGGCGAGCAGCGGACAACATGCTCTTAACGTGCAAACATGAGTTGAGTCTCGATATGCCTACAAGATGGAATGCCACATACATTATGTTAGAGCATGCAGAACCATATGAGGCCGCATTTAGAGTGTATGAAGGCATGCTTCCTGGATTTGTAGCTGATTTGAACAAGTTGTCTCATGGTGGAGTTACCGTTGGCCCTCCAGGACCGGCTGATTGGATTAAGGTACGATGGATGATGGAGTATCTGAAAAAGTTTTACGATCTCACGTGTCTCGTTTCGGGAACTTCTTATGTCACGTCTCATTTATTCTTTAAGGAGATGTGTGATTTGTTTAATTTCATTGATGACATTGGGGAAAATGCGGATGATGAAATACGATCTATGGCAGCGAGGATGAAACTGAAGGTTGCTAAATATTGGTCGGAGGAGTTTGAGGAAAATGCGAGGATGAACAAGTTTTTGTACATCGCAGCCATTTTAGATCCACGACAGAAAATGAAACATGTGGAGAAGTGCTTGAAACATATATATGGACCTCTTAGACTTCTCAATTAACGGGTGTGTTGAGAACCCTTCTTTCTGAGATGGTTGATGTATACAAAGCTAGGGCATTCCCACCTCGTCCTCCGAGAAGTTCAGCTGGTACTTCAGATGGTTCTTCTGCCGGACTTGAGAAACGGCAAAAGGTAATAAATGACCAAAAGCGAAGAGCAGGTCGTGGCTCGTTGAGTTCATTAAGATCTGATAGTGACGATGAAGATGACCATTCAGAGATTTCCGAGTTGTCCTTGTACTTGTCTGAGGGTACATTCAAGGAGCGTAAGTCAACAGTTGGAGGAGATGGTAGTGAGATGGACATAGTTGACAAGTTTGATGTGCTGAAATGGTGGTCATCATACGGTATAGCCTATCCTATTCTTTCTGAGATGGCCAAAGACATGTTTGGTATTCCGATTTCTACTGTTGCTTCAGAGTCTGCATTCAGCTTGGGCGGACGGATAATGGATGAGTTTAGGACCTCCTTGCACCCGACTATGCTCGAGGCGCTAGTATGTGCATCAGATTGTTGCGGGACGGGGAAAGTGTTGTCATGGACGAGGAGGATGTTCCGATAGAAGAACAGGAAAAAGAGTATCAAAGGGTAAGTTAATAATTTCTTAAATAACTGAATAATATAAAAAAGTAGTAGTGCATTTGACAATTTGACTAAATGCTTTGATTTGTTAATTGTGTAGTGTTATCTGCAATTGGACTTCCTAGCTTCAATGTCATGCCAACCCAAGACCCGGAGTTAGTGCCACATGGGAGTGAAACAGGTAGTGAAGGTGGAACTGCGAGCACAAATAGTTTTGAGACTGTTGGTTGAAACTAACACCAACCGATGAGGTTTGTGTCTTTATTCATGTATTTATAGTGTTTGTGTTTTAAACTTCTGTTCATTTTCCTCTTCTCTTATGGCTGTTGCAGGTATTGGTGCATCAATTATGCGAACTACTGTATGTTGCTGCTGGCTTGAATATTGTTGAATGTTGCTGTTAGTTTCACTACTGCACTTTATTATTGCAGCTGCTATTGTGTTGAGAATATTGCTGAATGTTGTTGCTAGTTTATTGTTGTTTTTTTTGGCTCATTGTTGTTGTTATTCATTTATGGTATTGTGAATTAAACAGAGCAGAGCACAGCTATTAATATAGTGCCACTGCTACCACTTCCACTTTGCTGTTATGAAATGAAATAAATAGAATTGTGGTCGTTTGATGAGTCGTAAATTGGAATGATGAAAAATAGTGCTTCGTATCGGGCTTAGTGGGTATCCCGTAACGAACCCGTTCGGGTTAGTGGGTACCCACTACCCGTTCGGGTTCGGGCTTCGGGATTGCTTTTGTATGTTATGGGTACCCACTACCCGAAGCTTAGTGGGTACGGGTGCCCGAGCCCGTACCATTAGCCACCCCTAGAAATCAGTAGTAACAAAAAATCAGTCAATAAGATGAAACAGCCTCGGACCAACGCCCAAAAAAAATGTATCGCTAAAAGCACATTGCAACACCAAACCACAAAACCCGGAATCCTCCAAACTACACATGAGGCAAAAAATAAACTTTTTACAGAGGTTCCTGAAACAAAGAACCACCTGCAAACCTAAACCCAAAAATGAATCAACCCGGATCAAAATCATGATGCCAAAAATGACATCCATACGAACCTCAGCATGGGAGACGCAATTCAAAGCCCTTAACCATTTGCTCACAAGAGTAGCAATCTTCCAAACAATTCAATCTATTGACTTCTCTCTATTTCTAAAAATCCTATCATTCTTCTCACCCCCAAATACACCAAAACAAGGCATGCAACAAATCAACCTTAAATTTCAGGAACTTGTCTATGCGGTTCCTAGCATACCAATTGCGAATGAAAACCTCGACATCAACATGGTTGCCCCCCAAATGGCAAGTTTTGAACTAAAAACGAATCACACCTGTAGAGTTAATATACGATCTTACTATTCATCAATGTAGTAAGTATATATCTCTCTAAGTAAATTTATAAATAATAACTCTTTATTAAAACACATACAATTATTAAATATATCAAAATTCAAAACACACATACAATTATTAAATATATCAAAAACACATTACAAAAATCACAACAATAATAATAAGTATTTTAAATCAAAGTTTGGAAATCCTAGGATTAGGAGAAGCAAACTCCAAAAAGAGAGGATCTCGTTCAACAACACTCATTCTGTCCGCATCCAAGGTAATCCAAGCCTCAATCCCTCCCTTTCCATCCAACGACTCCACAAGAACGGTAAAATTCCGAGAAGCCCGACCCACTTTTCCGGGAGATTTTATGGTGAGAAATCATTGATATTTCTTATATAAGAACTCAAATCTGGGCCGTTGGATTTGTAACCGTAATAACCGTAATTGAGTGGTACTAAATGTACCAAAGGGTAAATCGGTAAATGTTTAGTATTAAAAAAAAAATTTAATCCCCCAACCAACGTGGGTCTTAGTAGTGGCGGTTTTTTTGATTGTGTGTATGTTTTTTTTTTCCTAAAGACAATACTATTGGTCAAAACTTTACTCTCTCAACTTGTTTTTTTCAATTTTTCTATCTCTCATGAAATGGATTCAAACAAGAATGGTGTTCTTCATGATTTTGATTTGAATGAACCATTTATTGATGAACATGTAGGCAATAAGGACGATCATTTGTTGATCGAACAGAGTAATATTCATGAAGTTGATGAAGAAGGTTAGTAACACGATGCTTGTCGTTTAATTTTAATTCAAATATCACTGATTTATGAATTGCATTCTATGTATATTTTTTTGAGCGATATGATTTCACCGTTTACTAATGTGGTACCATTCGTTGTGTAATTGTACCATTCATATTAATTGTTTTATTCATTTTATAAAAATGTACCATTCGTGCCTAAATTTGTACCATTCAAATGTTTATGTACCACACGTTGTGTAATTGTACCATTCATATTAATGATATCATTTTATTTATATAATGTACCATTCATGGCTAAATTGTATCATCCATATGTTTTTGTACCATTCGTAGTGAAATAATCATTTTATTTCTATAATGCACCATTCATAGCTAAATTGTACTATCCATATTTTTCTGTACCATTCGATGTGAAATTGTACCATTCATATTGATGATATCATTTATCCTTAATACGCACCATTCGTTATGAAATTTAACACTTTTTTTATTAATGTAGGTGGTGTTGATTATGTTGAGTTGGAGCATGGTTCTGGTACTGCAGATTCGAATCTCGATAATAACCTTGCAGATAAAGATGAGATTGAACAACTTGCATTGGCACGCATCAGAGATGAACAATATTGGAGTAAATTGAGATTTAAGACACGTGATGAAACCTATAAGTTCTACACTGATTATGCACATTCCACTGGATTTGGCGTTCGCAAAGCTTCTAGTGCAAGAAAGAATTCAAGCTCGTCTGGTGCAACTCATTATCTTAGATATGTTTGCAACAAAGAGGGGTACAAGCAGGGGCGGATCTAGGGGGGAGCCCGGGTGAGCCCCGGCTCACCCCCTTTCGGTCCCGTCCTTGAAAATCGAGTATATATTTAGGGATGGAGTTATGTTATAATGGTTAGACTGTTAGGGTAATTCAAAGAATTGGCATATGGTGTAATGGTTAGACTGTTAGATTAATTCCAGGAGGTTTTAGGTTCGAACCTTGTCATTGCAATATCTTTTTATTTTATTTATTTTTCCTCTAACTTTGAAGCTAAAAGTCTAAAACCTAAAATATTGTTTAATTTAATCATTAAAAAAAACATAATTAAGTCAATTTATCTTGTGGATAGACTTATTTGTCTCGTTTTGATTGTTCCGATCTCTACTGCTACAGGTGAACGCCTATTTTCGGCGATGAAGATAGTAGTGACTAGGCTACGCAATAGTTGATAGTTTAATCATATATTTTAAGTGTGATATACTAGAAAATTATAGTTTAGATGCAATTTTGAGTGATTTCAATGATAATATTAGAAAAATTTTCCTTCAATTTCGGCTCAGTGCATGATTCAATCCTGGATCCGCCCCTGGGTACAAGGAATTTTGATCCGTTAATATGAATGGTAATTTATATTACATGAACGGTACAACATAAAAACGGATGATACAAAATAGTACATGAACAGTACAAAATAATACATGAACGGTACAACATAAAAACGGATGGTACAAAATATTACATGAACGGTACAAAATAAAAACAGATGGAACAAAATATTACATGAACGGTACAACATAAAACCGGATGGTACAAAATATTACATGAACGGTACAACATAAAAACGGATGGAACAAAATATTTCATGAACAGTACAAAATAAAAACGGATTGTACAAAATATTACATGAACGGTACAACATAAAAACGGATGGAACAAAATATTACATGAACGGTACAAAATAAAAACGGATGGACCAAAATATTACATGAACGGTACAAAATAATACTTACCAGTAGCACCGAACTCAAGCTATGAAGAACTCCCCCGAACAGCCGGACTCGACTGAAGAGAAAGAGCTGTCGGAGTTGACCTGCCGTCGCGACTGAAGAAAAGAGCCGCCGCGCCGTTCCGTCCGACAAAGCCGTCGTGCCGTCCGGAAAAATACCCTGCCGTGGAAGCTATGAAGAACTCCCACGAACAGCCGGACTCGACTGAAGAAAAGAGCTGCCGGAGTTGACCTGCCGTCTCGACTGAAGAAAAGAGTCGCCGCGCCGTTCCGTCCGACAAAGCCGCGCCGTTCCGTCCGACAAAGCCGCCGCGCCGTTCCGTCCGACAAAGCCGCCGTGGGGGGTTACGAAAGCCGCCGTGCCAGAGTTTCAGCAACGTCAGCCACAAAAAGAAAGAGAAGAAGCAGTTACTTTTTGAATTAGGGTTTTCTGAATTTAATATGGTACCATAATTATCTCTTAATTATCCTAATTAGGTAGTTTTCAATAATGTAATTGACATATATATCCTTTTAACTACCCAAATTATATCAACCATTAGATTGGTACTATAAGATCTAATGGCCCATAATGAAGTTCTTATATAAGAAATCCATAGGATTTCTCATTATACATAATCTGCACTTTCCCGTCACCGTCACCCAAATCGGTTTCCCCCACCCGAAATCAAGACCCGGGAACCCGAACCCGACCCAGCTCGTGAACGCCAATATATCAGCTTTTTCCTCCCCTTCCTGAAACAGCGTCCCTTCCAGCTGCTCCAAGTAACCGGACATCGACTCGTACCCGCTTTCTCCCTGCATCGACTCCACGTACTCTGACTGGTACACTCCGACCGCCTCGCTCACCATTCTCCCAAGCTCTGCAATCTCAATGTCCGGACTCGCCGCCGCCGTCGCCCACCAGAACACGTTCCCGACCGACCCATTTGGCATTGGTGGGTCCGTCATTTTCCTCAGGTTCACCGCCTCCACCAGAATTGAAGTCCTTGGTTCTCCGGAGGCGACAACCATCAACGCTGCCATGGCGCGCTGCCATATAAAACAGGACAGCGCACTCACTCTGGACAGCTTAATTGGAAACATGGATCTGATCCGAGAAATTGAAGATGGGGTGAAAACGAATCGCCTCGTGACATAATTCGCTTCCGTGAACCAAATTTCCTCCATGAAATTGAGGTGGTTTTGCGGGGAGCGTTCCTCGGAGGAAGAGCTCTGCCGCGAGAGAGAAGTCCGGCCACACGACGTCGTTCGGAAATCCACGGGAAAATGCGGAGAAAGTGGTGAGAAAGGAATCCAGAGTGGATCCATCGATTAATTTGTGGGAAGCAGCCCAACCCAAGGCGATTCCGCCGCAGGAGAAAACAGAGACCTGAAGCTCCAAAACAGGGGAATCCTCCTCCCGACGACGGTGGTTGTTCTTTCTGAAACGTCTGACGAGGGAGGAAGAGATTGAGAAGCTGGGTATTTTGGTGGAGTTTTAGGAAATGGGAAAGGTGTGAATTGACTTGGGCGTGAGTGAAAGGGACACCTCGGTTGAAATCGTGTACTAGTAAATTTGATGGGTCAGTCCTGCCGGAGAAAGGGTAGTAGATGTTGGGAGTTTCAGAGAGGGATCGCTTTAGGTGCAGGATGATGTTGGAATTTGAACGGTGAGTGTAGAATTGGACGATGGGGACGAAAGTAAAGGGAGTGAGCTGGTCGAAGAGACAGAGCTTGTGGGGAGGTTTGGCACCCGTGATCTCAGGGGAAGATGGCTTTACCAGTTCCTTTGAAACGATTTTGACCTCCATTGTTATACCAAATTAGTAAGAAAACTTAGAAAAGGGGTTGTTTTGTTTGTTCATATGTGTGGACATGCTTATATATAAAGCTATATTGTTAATGCCGATCTGGCCGGCTGGTCCAACTGGTCCGACCAGCTCTCCGGCACGGACAAATCTTGGTTCAACCCTGATTTCTTCATTAAATTCTGACTTTTTTACCTTGTTGGTAGAGGTGGAAATCGGTTAATTTGGTCATTAACCGATTAAAATCGATTAATTTGGGCATTAACCGATTAAAATTGGTTAATATGGTCATTAACAGATTAAAATCGATTAACCATAGGTTATCCTGGTTAACCGACCTCAAAGAAGTTTGAACAGATGATTGTCCAAAATAAAATGGATAAAAAACCAGCAAAAAATGGTTAACCGATTTTGACCGACTTAATTTACACCTTAAAATTCCATATAAATTGAATAATATCATAAATTATATTGTACATAAACACTTGCACTAGAACTCATTATTCTATTATTGTTTCGGTCAAAGTTGGTCAAGGTCGGTTAACCGCATTTTAATCATTAACCACTTGCTAAAAATGGTTAACTGTCCCCCTTGACCGACTGAATAATTGGTTAACCAGTGATTAACTAATTTTGGTCGTTAATAAATTTTAACTATTAACCTTAACCGAATTCTCACCCCTACTCGTTGGATTGACGCCGTCCGGTTATGAAAACCTTGATATAAGGAGTAAAGACTATTGTTATAGTTTACTAGGGTATTGGATATTTGGATGAGAGCATAGACCAATAAATAAGTTTGTTGTAGCAGTTTGGGAACTGGGAAATTGGTAAGTAGAAATTTAATGGTTGTGTGGTCATTATATATTTATTATATGGCCTGGTCGACTTGGTTACTACTACTGGCCTGGTTTCCTTGCAGGAGGACTTTTGCTGTATAGTTGGTTGTGGATTCTCCTCTATTATGTTAATAATATTCCATTCATTTATAAAAAATAAAAAAATAAAAAATTAACTCATAAAGGATTATTAAATCTACGGCAAATTGATACAATTTTCTGACCAAATTGATTAGTTGGCTGACAATTGTGACCAAACTTAATGTAGGCAATTTCGTTAATGAAAAATTCACAATATGATCTGTTTAGAATAACAATACTCAACGTATTTTATGACATCAAAGAAATTAAGTATCTACTATAAAAATAAGCATTTATAAATTCAAATCATGTAACTAATATGAACAAATTTATACATAAAATTATCAAATGAAATTTCTAAATTCACACTTGCAAAATCAAATCAAGTTTTAACTACTAAAAAATATATGTGGAAAAGGTAAACGCTTCGGTGCACCCACTAAAAGTGGGAGTATCGGATACACCAACTTACTTTTGTGCTATCTAGAGTAGTATTTTCATTTAACTAATCGTTTATATCAATATATTTAATCTTAATAAGTCTAAATTGAGCTTAGTTACAATTTTTAGTCATCATAGTATAAGATTATACCTAATGTTCTTCAGGTTTCTTTCAACAACTGAATTTTTTCTCAATATGATAGATTATCATCTCTACCAAATTAGTTTTTTGTTCAAATCGTCATATATATCGTTTAACAACATGTAGATTCTTATACTCAAAAATAAGATATTAAAAACATGTTTATCTATCAAAACGTTAGTGGGTGTACTCGATACTCCCACTTTTAGTGGGTGCACCGGAATGTTCACCATATGGAAAATCAATTCCGTATTAAGAATGCCAACAAACAAAGTGGTGAATTATTTAACATGATTGATACCTTAAAAGATCGTAAGGACGCGCAGCAAGTCAACAACTGGAACAAAAAGGTCCAAAACGTTTCTTCATTACTCAATTGGGCTCAAGCCCAACCGATGGCCAACACGCCCAATTAACTTAGTGAGACACGGCCCAATAAAACCGAGCTTTGCCCAACCTGCCCGACTCGAAATAGTCAAATCGTGTTACGGGTAGCCCAAAATTCTGTCAAAAACAGATCGGATTTAAGTTGTGTAAATGAGTTGTAACTGTGTTTCGAGTTTTTCCAGGTAAAACTCGGATAAAGCCCAACCCGGTCTGGTATCATAAAAGTCATCACTTTAATGATCACTAGATTTTTTAGCGCGCGTTGCCGCTTCGGGTGTATGTAAGGTGTGGTGAGCGGTTGCCAACCCGTCGGGAAAGCAATGGTGAACGGGAATAGGAAGAATATAGTAATAGAAAATCTAAGAAGATGAAGGCTGTTAGCAACGACATTTATGATTGGGACCAAGCAGTGAACATAATTGTCTTAAACATACATGCTGAAATTATAGCATCATAATTAATTGGCTGCCTCTAGGCATGAATGTCTACATACGACCCATGTTTAGTTTCAAAAGTCTAATAAACACCCAAAAAAAAATGTAGTCAAGTAGCTGAGAAGACGCATAGTGTAAGTGTACTTACCCAATAATTAAGAAATGCGAGCAAATGCATGAAATTAGAGTTTACCCAATGATTAACAATATAGCACGTGATGGTGTTTTCAAATGATCACTCTATTCAACATTCAATTGGTCTGAATGCTAAAGTGTCTTAAATATTTCTAGAGTAGTGCAGATGAAGGTTTCATTTTTTACTTGGCTTATGTGTTCAACCCAGACTGACAACCTTATCAAAATTAACCAAGTGACGTGTTGTATATCATACCACAACCTAATTAACATGTAACAATATTTATCCACAATTGAATTAAACCATTCAACATCCCTATTTAACAATTGGGGCAGTCTGATAGACACAACAACTCAAATGACGAGTTTTAACTGAAATCAGAGGAGACAAAGACATGTGGGGACAGAGAAAATGACCAGAAAAACTGATTAAATACAGAGTAACGGGGAAAAGACAACTAAATGTGAGAGGGAAGGGGAATTACAATGGGAATCGGATGGGAAAAGCCCCTAATTAATACCAGGGTAGAGAAAGACACGTAGAAGTAGGTAAAATAAGGTTAACTAAAAGTAAGTGGAAGAGGATTACACTTATCATCGAACGGGGAAAACCCTTAAGGATTAGTGTAAGAGGGTATGGTTGAGAAGAAAAGCCCATGTGACGGTTGTGGAACAAAATGAAAGTCTCTTGTGAGGGAGAAAACGCCTTAATGAAAAGTGTAGAGTGTTTGTGCTTCCAATAGTTTTAATAATAAACAATAAAGATAATCGGCCGACCACAAATATAGCCTTTAACCAACAGGGTAATTTTGGATTTTAAGGGAACCAATGGGGGTAATATTGGATTTTAAGGGAACCAATGGGGTAATTTGGACTTTAAAAAAATTTTCTATAGGCCTTTGTAAAGGGATTTTGAAAAGTGGGGTTTGAAGGAGGTTTTTTCCCCTTAATGAATAGTGGAGTATATTTGTGCTTTCAATTGTTTTAATAATTTGCCCGGTGAATACTGCTCTTGAGTCTTGACCATCTTTCTTACTCTCATTTCTCTCCTCTACAATTTTTCATTCCTCTCTCTATAATTAACTCACTTTTCTATATCATCACTAGAAGCTTATAATTATTATTTAAAAAAAAAAGAAACTTACAACTACCTTTGATTTAAACTCGTCAACACATAACCTGAATGATCTGACCTAAAATAATCTGCAACCCATAATCACTCGTTCAAATTAACTTGACCCGCCCGATTTTCCAAATCCCTAAGAGATAAACTAACTTTGTTAGGGGATTCTACTTACTCTGGAGATTATTGTTTGTCAAGTTTGAAAGGAACATTGAAACAAAGTCTTCACCACAGAGTGTGTTTGGGATCTAATAGTACCATAGCTCTTATCAAGAGAGATTTTGTTGCTTATTTACAAGACTTGTGTATATATTTCAAAATAAGAACCTACTTATTCATTAAAAAAAATATAAATATTTCAATATTTTAGGTTGAATGGAAAAGTTAATTGGGCTAAGAAAAATTGACGAAAAGTAACTATAAGACAGTCTCGTTACATTTTGTATATAAAAAGTACATGCAAGTTATTTGATGATTACTAATTTGTTCAAATGCCAAACCAGTATAATGTGCCTTATTAGTCGAAAATCATGGGACGAAAATGATCAGTTGTTTAATCGAAACTGGAAATTATAGGATTAGGAGAAGCTAACTCTAAGAAGAGAGAATCTCTTTCAAGAGCACTCATTTTTTCCTCTTTCAAGGTAATCCAAACTTCGATCCCATCCGTTGAATCCATAAAAACCGTCAAATCACGAAAGGCCCGACCCACTTTTCCCATCACCGTCACCCAAATCGGTTTCCCCCACCCGAAGTCATGACCCGAGAACCCAAACCCACACCAGCTAGTAAATGCCATTATATCCGGCTCCTCCCCTTCCACATACTGCAAATCTCTCAGAATTTCGCAGTAACCAGTCATCAACTCGTACCCGCTTCCCCCTTGGGTCAACTTGACGTCATCGGATCGGAACAGCTCAATTGCCTCGCTCACCAAGCTGCCCAGCTCCGCCATCTCCGAATTTGAGCTCGCAATCGCCACCGCCCACCAGACTACGTTCCCGACCAACCCCTGCGGCAGCGGTGGGTCCGTCACCTTTCTCAGATTCACCGCCTCCACCAGAATCAAAATTTTCGGGGCTCCGGTGACAGAGGACATAACCCCCGACGCCACCATGACGCGTTGCCAAATAAAACAAGACAATGCCTTCACTCTCGATAGCTTAATTGGAACCATGGATCTGATCCGAGAAATTGAAAGTGAATTGAAAACGAAACGCCTCGTGACGTAGTTACCTTCCGTGAACCAATAGTCCTCCATAAGCTTGAGGTAATTTCGTGGGGGAGGGTTCCTCGGAGGGAAGAGCTCTGCCGCGAGAGAGAAGTCCGGCCAGACGACGTCGTTCGGAAATCTGCGGGAAAATGCGGAGAAAGTGGTGAGAAATGAATCCAAAGTGGATGCATCGATCAATTTGTGGGAAGCAGCCCAACCCAAGGCGAGTCCGCCGCAAGAGAAAACAGAGACCTGAAGCTCCAAAACAGGGGAACCCTCCTCCTCCTCCGACGATGGTTCTTCTTTCTGAAACGTCTGACGAGGGAGGAGAGATTGAGAAGCTGAGTGTTTTGGGGGAGTTTTATGAAATGCGAAAGGTGCGAACTGACTTGGGCGTGAGTGAAAGGAAGACCTTGGTTGAAATTGTGGACCTGTAAGTTGGATGAATCTGTCCTGCCGGAGAAAGGGTAGTAGATGTTGAGAGTCTCAGAGAGGGATCGCTTCAGGTGCGGGATGATGCTGAAATTTGAATGGTGATGATGAGTGTTGTGGGTGTAGAATTGGATAAGTGGGAAAAAAGTTAAAGGAATGAGCTGGTCCAAGAAGCAGAGCTTGTGTGGAGACTTGGATTGTGTGATTTCAGGAGAAGATGGCTTTACTAGTTCCTTTGAAATGATTCTTACCTCCATTTTTTTTGGAGTTCTTAGTTTAAGTTTTGTTCAATTGGAAATGGCGTTGTTTCTTGATGCGTGTACAATTTTCTTAATCCCCTTCTGCCTTAATTATACTGGAAAACCCCAACCGGAAAATTGGGATTCGGGTAACTCGAAACCCAACATAATAAGGGTCAAGTTCGTGTTTGTCAAATTGAGAATTTCGAGTTTTTTGGGCAAAGGCCGAAACAGTCCGACCAGAACTCGTTGACCCAAATATATAAAAAATAGTTGTTCCAGCCTCGTCGCCTGGCCCAATAGTGGAAGCCCAAGCTTGTTGGTGTTCAGAGAGCGATGTACCTCGAAAGTAGTAGTGCGGGTAGTTAGTTCAAGGGAAAGGGAGGCGATCAGTTTAAGGAATGGGAAGTAGGGGGAGTAACGTACCGCGGAGCGTTTGTCCGCTGGGTAAAAGTGTTGTCCCCCGGTTAATGAGGTGTATGGGGGGTATTTATAGTACCCCTGTCTTGGTCGCCAAGGTCGAATCTTGGCCACTCATTTGTAGTCTTCGTAGGATGTTAACACGTGTTCGTCTTGTCTCGGAACCCTAAGAGCCGCCGGACCGGGCCGTCGCTTTGGCCTCTTTCCACTTCTTGGGCTTGCTTGCTTAGCCCACCCGAACTGTCGCCTAGGTCCAACCCTTCAATGCTAGTTACTGCGTGCAGGGCGCCGTGTGGGCCGCCGCGTGGGCCCTTAGGATTCTGGCGGGCCGGACCCATCAATAATCATTTACAAAATAAAAGTACCATTTAATTTATTTTAATCATAGTATTGATCATACATTTTTATTATTACGTAAATTCATTTGTTCCTAAAGGTTTGTATGCTTCCGTGAAACATAATCCTTGGTCATAATCGGTCTAACCTAGGTCTATGTAAGTTTGTTATAGTTGAGAAACAACATATATAATACGTAAAATTTGTCTGAGGTATATTCACAATGATTTTTTGTTTGTTGAAGTTCACAAGTATACAATGGCGGTTCTTGGGGGAGCTGGGGGGAGCCATGGCGCCCCCTCCCCCGGTATTGAGTCTAATATTACAGGTATTTTTTGGTATTTTCAGAATTTGGCGCCGTGGTATTTGAAGTTCGGCTCCCCCACTACGTTGTTTCGGTGAAATGTTCTCTTAAATTTTACGTAATAGTTACTCATAATTCACTTATAGTAATAATTAAATATTTGATCATAAATTATTCAAATTTGAAAAAAAATTGCCGGTGGCGCATATAATTATTATTTTACTAATTAAGCAACCTATAACCAAAACATTTATTATGTATTTTTACTTAGTATTAGATGTATGAAAAATTTATACTATTATTCAAATTTGAAGAAAATTTTTTGCCGGTGCCACTAATTTTTTATTTACAATTCGCCTCCCCCCATATACCAATCCCGCATTTTTTTTAGTGACCAAATGCATATTTGGTCTACTAAACCAAATTAATTTCAGCCATTGATTTAATATTAAAATAATAAGATTGTCCTAATCTTATATGATTAATTAATTACCTAATTAATTAGTAGATAATGATTAGAAAAGTCTTTTAATGTTACCATAACTAATATATTTTTATCTTTTTTCCCTATTCCCTGCAACTTCTTCTCAATTTCGTGCAACTCTTTTCTTTCTTCCCTCGCCTGTTGCCATAATTTCTTTTCTTTTTTCTCCGGTAGTCTTTATATATTCTCAGTGCACTAAAATTCTCTTATTAGAAAATCTAATTGTACAAGAATTTTTGGTTTGCTAATGCTGCAATGTTAATGATTCTTGCACTAGGAAAGTCTATTTATGAACCATCTAGACTCCAAACATGCTATATTTATGTTGTTTGATCTTTGTTTAAGTATTGGTTTGCTGATTTGATGCATGTACTAGGACACCTTAGATGTGAGTTTCAGTTCAATGTTAATGATGCATGTACTAGGACACCTTAGTACTTTTCCTGCACTAGGACACCCTTTTCCATGGCTGATGACTATATTGGCGACGGGATTGAAATAGTTCGAACAAGCAATTGCAAGAAAATCGACCGAAGAAGAAAGAAACAATGCGTCAGAGAAGAAAAAATAATTGCGGTTGTGGATTTGTTTTGAAGAGAAAATCTTGGACTTTTGATTCTCTTTCCATAATTATCCATTTAACTAATTATGTGTCATAATGATTCGTTGAATTAATTATCTACCATAATGATACGAATTAAATAATTAGATAATAAATAAGTCAATCTAATCTGAACCATTCATTTTTATCTAATGGTTCTTGTTAATTTGGTCTACTTGACCAAATTTGAGGCTTGGTTCCCCAATAGGATCCGTACCAATCCTTGTTACGCCATTGCAAGTATAAGAAGATTTTAGTGTTAGCCTAGAAAGGACGGGATGTTTTTTTTTTTTTAATTCATCTACAAGTTTTGATAGATTCATGAATATCTTTCAAACTCTTACCTTTAGTTGTAAAGGATTTATCAAACCAAAAAAATTGGTCACGTAACATTATCCGTCCCTGCATTCAGTCGCCCACTCATGGAAATGGAGTATCTATTTTGGCTTAGCATAACTCACTGAAGTTCCCAAAATGAATGAATTGTCCAACTGATCATTAATATATTGAAACTGATGGGCCCGGCCTGCCGGAATCCCAGGGGCCCACACGGCAGCCTAAACACGGCGGCTAGGGCTGGAGGTCCGGACTTAGGCGGTAAGTCAGATGGGCTGAATGGGCAAACCCAGGAAGTGGAGTGAGGCCCAAAGCGACGGCCCACACGGCAGGCTCCTAGGGTTACTTGGCGACACTTAGGGTTCCAAGACAAAGCGGACACGTGTCAACATCTACGGGAGCTACAAACGAATGGCCAGGATTCAGCCTTGGCGACCAAGGCAGGGGTACTATAAATACCCCCGTACATCCTATTAACAAGGGGACAACACTTTTACCCAGCGGACAAACGCTCCGCGGTACGTTACTCGCCTCCCTCTCCCATTCCTTAAACTGATCGCCTCCCCTTTTCCTTGAACTAACTTCCCCCACGTTACTTACGAGGTACACCACTCCCGGAGGACCAACAGGCTTGGGCTTCCATTATTGGGCCAGGCGACAAGGCTGGAACAATTGGCGCGCCAGATAGGGGGCGATCAGGCGACTTTTCAAGGCGAATGGCTTCATCAGCGATTCCCACTCTGATGGGCGAGGATGGCGAAAGAAGAGATGGAGTAACACCTGTCAAGCATGTCAACCCAGGTTCTCGAGCAGACCCAAACCTCACTAGAAACATGGAGCGCGAATTCGAAGGCGACTCGGAGTCCCAGAGTACTATTTCGGCCGGCGATGCCTATGAGCTGTTGGAGCAGCGATTTCGGTCCCTTGAGCAACAGAATGATGAACTCACGCAGATGTTGAAAACGGTGATCGCCCAGCAGGCTCAAGCTCTCAGGGCCAACACTCAGGACAGGCAATCGCCACAGGACTCCCATTTGGAAGTGTTACAGCAATTCCTCCCGGCTACTCAATCTCCCCCGCACAGATGGCGGTTCGCCAACCTCTGTCCAGGGCGATACTCGCCGAGCCACTACCTAAGGGGTTGGTTCCGCCCAACCTAGATAGGTATGTAGGTACTGGCGACCGGACGAGCACTTGCAAGCCTTCCAGATCGCCATGCAAATGCAGCAGGCTGGCGACGCCGCATATTGCAGAGCTTTTCCGGCGACACTGGGAGGGCGAGCCAGGGAGTGGTACATGAATCTACCGGAGGGCATCATAACATCGTGGGAGGGCTTTGCGAGGATCTTCTCACAGAAGTACGAGTGCAAGAAAACAAGGACGGTCCCGTTGCAAGCGCTGGTGAGCCTGAGGCAAAAGCCGAACCAGTCGCTGAAGGAGTTCTTTGATGAATGGACTGGGGTCGTCCAATCCTCAAGAGGGTAGATCATGAAATTGCTGCGGCAAGTTTATTCCAGTCGACTCATAACGGACAGGTTGCGGGAGTCGCTGCTGCAGGTGGCTCCGAAGTCGCTGTCCGACTTGGAAACCAGAGTACACAAAATTATTTTGATTGAGGAGCAGTTAGCAGAGCCTGTCGGTGGAGCGGCGAAGATGGAAGAAAAGCCTGTTACAGGGAACAAGCACGCCAAAGGGCAGCCCTCCGAGACACGACCATACGGGAAATATCGCCCAGGGGAGCAAAGGCGTTACCAAGAGAGAGGATACCCTGGAGAGCAAAGGGGTTATCAGGAGAGAGGATACCAAGAGGAGAGGGCAGATTATACACCCCTCTCAGAATCGCGAAGAAAGATTCTGCTGTATATGCAGCATAAGGGACATCCCATCAACTGGCCGGGGCCAATGTTCACTCCGGCGGATCAGCGAAGTCGCCAAAAGTTTTGCGATTTCCATGACTCTCATGGGCATACCACTGAAGACTGCAGGAATTGAAAAATGAAATCGAAAGGTGGATAAACGAAGGACGTCTCAGGGATTTCATTGTCAGCTCAAAGCGGAAAAACAAGCCGCAAGAAGATGATCGTCGTGGACAAGGAGAATCACAAGACAAGAAGGGTGATGTCTTCGCCCGACTTAAGGAGCCTATGGACAATGAAGATAGCAAGAAAAAGCCTCGACCGGAGGTAAACCACGTTTATCAAACCATTTTCGGTGGGGAAAGTTGCCCGACAAAGAAAGTCAGAAAGGAGGAAACAAAGGAGGTGATGATGATAGACCAAGTCAGTCGCCCGACGTTGGGATTCTCGGAAGAAGACATGGCCAGGGTAGGAGGCCCAAGTTTGGAAGCGATGGTGATTCAAGTAATCACACACAACAGCCGAGTGGAGCGAGTGATGGTTGACGAAGGGAGCTCTGCGGACATTATTTTCTGGGAGCTGTACAAAAAGATGAACCTGCCAGCTAGCTTGCTCAGGCAGACAAAAACTACCATCTCAGGATTTTCAGGACACACAGTTCCCATCAAGGGGATAGCCACGATGGCGATAACCATTGGGGACGGAGACTTGCAGGTCACCCGATCCATCGACTTCCATGTCATGGATTGTCAATCCACGTACAACATGATCCTAGGGCGACCTGCACTCGCCGCCTTCCAAGCAATCTCCTCCCCAGTGCACCAAGTACTGAAGTTCGCTACTAATGAAGGGATAGGTTTTGCCTGGGGACACCCGGACATCGCCAGAAGGTGTTACAGGGCGGCGACTAAAAGCACGTGCCTCACCATAAGCTTGGAGGCGGAGAATGAGGGAGAAAGAGTCGTACCAGCAGAATCGGACGTCCCAATACCGCTGTTCGAAGAAGATGAAAGTAAGACAGTTGAGTTTCGTCCTACCTGAGCGATAACAAGAAACAGGAGTTGGTCAAGTTGCTCCGAGAGTTCTCGCACCTGTTCGCATGGTCACCAAGTGACATGCCGGGAATTGCTCCAGACATCATCAAACACTCTCTAGCGATCAAACCCGGGAGTCGCCCAGTCAAACAAAAGTGGCGGAACATCTGCAGAGAAAGGCAGCAAGCGGTGGCAAATGAAGTGGAAAAACTTTTGAAGGCAGGGTTTATCAAAGAGGTACAGTATCCTGAGTGGTTGGCTAATGTAGTTCTTGTCAAGAAATCGTCAGGAGCATGGCGAATGTGTGTCGACTTCACCAACCTTAACGATGCTTGCCCCAAGGATCCGTACCCCTTGCCCTACATAGAGCAGCTGGTAGACGCAACGACGAACAATGAAATGCTGTCCTTTCTGGATATGTTCTCAGGATATCATCAAATACCTTTAAGCAAGCAAGATCAAGAGAAAACGACTTTCATGACGCCCACGGCGAACTACTGCTATCGAGTGATGCCATTCGGGCTCAAGAATGCTGGCGCGACTTACCAGAGAATGATCGACAAAGTCTTTGTCAAGCAGCTCGGTCGAAACTTGGAGGCGTATGTGGATGACCTGCTGGTCAAAAGTAAGAGATCTGATGACCATCTTGGCGACTTAAGGGAAACCTTCAATACACTGCAGGAGTATTCGCTCAGGTTGAACCCTTTGAAGTGTGTGTTCGGGGCAACATCAGGAAAGTTCCTGAGATATCTCATAACCAGGAGAGGAATTGAAGCTAATCCAGCGCAGATCACGGCGATTACAGCGATGGCCCCTCCAAAGACTGTGAAGGAGGTTCAGGTTCTATCTGGAAGACTGACGGCAATCAATCGATTCATCCCCAGGATCGCCGACCGCTGCGCTCCGTTCTTTGCGACTTTAAAGAATGCATCAAAGTTTGCATGGAATGACAAATCTAACAAGGCTTTTGAAGAGCTGAAGCAATTTTTAATTACCCATCATGTACTTGCATCTCCAAAGTCAAATGAAGATTTATTTCTCTATATTGCGATCTCTCCAAAGGCAGTTAGTGCGGTCTTAGTTCGAAGAGAGGACAAAGCCGAACACCCTATTTTTTATACAAGTAAAACCTTGGTCGATGCTGAAACAAGGTACCCGGCGATAGAAAAAATGGCATACGCTGTGGTCTGCGCGGCCAGAAAGTTGCGACCATATTTTCAGGCACACACAATACATGTGCTCACGAATCTTCCGATTAAGAATGCGTTAAGATCTATGAGCATGGCAGGGCGATTAGCTAAGTGGGCGATCGAGCTAAGCGAGTATGACATTCGGTACCAACCGCGAACGGCGATCAAGGCTCAAGTCCTTGCGGACTTTGTAGTCGAAGGGGCGGTACAAGAAGATAACAAGGAAGGCGATGAGTGGACGTTATTTACAGATGGGGCCTCGAGTAAAGGAGGATCAGGCGCGGGGATAGTCCTAAGGTCTCCTGGTGGGATCCTCCACGAGGTTGCATTGCGATTCGCAACTAATCGAACCAACAATGCAGCTGAGTATGGGGCATTGGAGGCTGGCTGATGAAATATGGGGGTTACTAACATCAAAGTTTTCTCAGACTCGGCGATAGTAGTCAACCAAGTTAATGAAAGCTTTGAGGTAAAGGAGGAGTCGCTCCTCCCTTATTTTGATGAGGTAAAACTGCTTATATCGGAATTCAAAAAGGTGGTTATATCCCAGATTGCTAGGGAGGAGAATTGCCACGCGGATGCATTATCGAAACTAGCAACGGACGACAGATTTTGAAGAAGGGCGAATGGTTACAGTGGAAAAGGAAACAAGGATGAAGCAGTGTTTTCACATGATTAACGGAATTGGGAAAAGCGACTGGCGAACGCCTATTATTCAATACTTGGATGACGACACTGTACCAAGCGATCCGTTGGAGGGACTAAGCTCCGGCGAAAAGCAGGAAGGTGTACTATAATAGGGGGAGAGCTGTATCGAAAATAGCTACGGGTCCATACTTGCGATGCCTGGGAGAGGAGGATGCAGCTTGGGCGCTAGAGGAAGTACATTCAGGAGTATGTGGTACTCACTTGGGAACAAGAAGTTTGGAAAGGAACTTAATATACCAGGGCTTCTATTGGCCAACAATGAGAAAGGAGGCTGGCGATCTGGTGAAGAAATGCCACAAATGTCAGGAATTTGCAAGTTACCACAAGTTGCCAGCAACAGCGTTCCAGGCGAATGTCAGTCCGTGGCCATTTGCGAGGTGGGGGATGGATATCCTAGGCCCATTTCCGGAAGCCACAGGGAAAAGGAAATTCCTCATCGTGGCTGTCGATTATTTCACCAAGTGGGTTGAGGCGGAAGCGGTGGCAAGTATCACCGCCAAGCAGATACAGAAGTTTGCATTTAAAAGTATCGTCACCAGATTCGGTATACCAGAAAGTATTATATGTGACCATGGAACTCAGTTTGACTCGCAGGTCTTTAAAGAGTTTTGTGATGACCTGAAGATAAATCTGAGATTCGCCTCGGTCGCTTACCCACAAGCTAATGGACAGGCGGAGGCGGCTAATAAGCTTATCTTACAGGGTTTAAAGAAAAGAGTGGATGGTTGTAAGGGCGTATGGGTCGAGGAGCTTGATCATGTACTATGGGCTCACCGTACGGCTTATAAAACGGCGACAGGGGAGACTCCCTACACATTGACGTACGGGACTGAGGCGGTCCTTCCGGTAGAAATCTCAATCCCATCTATCCGAATACAGGAATACAGGGATGAGGTCAACGAACAAAAATTGATGCTTAATGTAGATATGATTGAGGAAAAAAGAGAAAAGACACAGATGCGGCTGATCGCTGAAAAGGAGCAGTTAGCCAGGCGGTACAATTTAAAGCTCCGACCACATCACATCGTGCTCAATGACTTAGTGCTGCGAAAGATCTTCAGGCCGGCGGTCGGGGCGGCCAAGCTCAACCCCGGATGGGAAGGCCCATACAGAGTACGGCGAGTGGTAGGGGCCAACACCTTCAAACTAGCAGAGTTAGATGGAGCAAAGATCCCCAAAACTTGGAACTCCATGCATCTCAGGCGATATTATGATTAAAAAGACACTTGTAACCGAGGCTAGTTTTTAAGGCAACTAAGGGCCCTAATGATTGAATCTAATATATGTCTTCGCGCCATCAAATTTATCATTTAAGACCTAAGGGCATTGGGATCGCTATATAAGACCTACGGGCATTAACAAATCACTGTGTAAGACCTAAGGGCATCAAATTTATCATGTAAGACCTAAGGGCATTGGATCGCTATGTAAGACCTACGGGCATTAACAAATCGCTGTGTAAGACCTAAGGGCATCAAATTTATCATGTAAGACCTAAGGGCATTGGGATCGCTATGTAAGACCTACGGGCATTAACAAATTGCTGTGTAAGACCTAAGGGCATCAAATTTATCATGTAAGACCTAAGGGCATTGGGATCGCTATGTAAAACCTACGGGCATTAACAAATCGCTGTGTAAGACCTAAGGGATCAAATTTATCATGTAAGACCTAAGGGCATTGGGATTGCTATGTAAGACCTACGGGCATTAACAAATCACTATGTAAGACCTAAGGGCATTGGGATCGCTATGTAAGACCTACGGGCATTAACAAATCGCTGTGTAAGACCTAAGGGCATCAAAGCTATCGGTATAACATCTAGTTAATGATGAAAAGAAGCAAAGCGATCAAGAGAGGTGTAATAAGATAAAAGACCAAAGATTGAAAATTCGCGAGGAAGAGTTTAATAAAGCAGTTTTTACAAAAAAAAAGAGAAAGGAGAAAGAGAGGAAAACAGCAACAGCACGCAGAAACATGATGATTGTCTGAAAAGATAGCAATAATAACAACAGGTTGAAAGCGGGATCATGGGTCTTTAGCGCCGGAGTCCTTCTCGCCAGCCTTGGAAGGGTCAGCGGCGGAATTGAAGTCTTTGCCGCTGGTCGAGGGGGCTTGGTCAGATGATGGCGGCTGAACCTCTGATCCATCGAGATTCAGATCAGGCAGGCCACGGCTGCGGCGAGTGGCCGCCACATATTCAGCATCTGCCGCCACTATCTCCCGCTCCAAGCGAGCAGATCTCGAAAATAAGTCTCCTCCTCGGCATCGGGAAGGTCGGGAACCCAAAGTTATAGCGATTGAGACCTCGGAGGACGGCTCAAACCATTTTTCGCCCCGGCCAGCCCTTGTTTGGGAACAGCTCGTAGAACTCATTACGACAGCTGCGCATTACCACACGCATACTCTCGCCGAGAGCATGAGTGTAATAAGCCACAGTCTCATCATACTGAGCCTTGGCAGCGGCAAGATCACGATCCGCCGCCGATTCAGCCGCTAGAGAGTCATTAAGCAGCTCTTTAGCTCTGTCCCTTTCGGCGGCTATCTCCTCCACCTGAGCAACTTGACACGAGCCTCATCCAACTCGGCTTCAGGGTGACAATGTGCTTATTAGCAGATGCAAATCCTCCTGGACGCCCTCCATCTGGGAGATCTGCCCAGTCGCCTCAGCCAGGCTTTCCTTCAGAGACTCAGCAGCAAGGTCGCTGCATCTGCCGTCGCTAAGATAAAAAAAAAAACAACGTGCGGGTTTAGCAAGGATCGTAAGGTGACAAGCCGGGAAATAGTATATATAAAAGGGGAGAAAGAAGAGGCAGATGAGTAAATACCTTCTCCTCGTTATGATAACGGGTGAGATCCATGCGCAAAGAGCGCAGATTTCAACATCCTCCTTCAGCTTCCGATTCTCCTCCTGCATGTGTTTACATGCAAAGGAAAGATCGCCGAGCTCGGCCACGGCCTAGGCAGCAAAACAAATGTAAGGGGTAAGAAGTAGCGAGCAGAGCTAAGGTAACAGGACAAAGCAAATAAATGACGCATTCCATAAGTACCTGAAGGAGGTGGCAGGAAGTTGCCCCATGCAGGTCGAAATCTCCGAGCCCTCACCAGGAGCGGTCACCCCCTCGTAACACCTCGAGAGAACTCCTCCGTGATATCACTCGCCATCCGGGGCGATATGTGGGATGCCACCGGATGAACGACAGCGAAGTAGGGAAGGAGAAAGGGACCCTCGCCCTCGCGACCAGCAGGAGTAGGGCGATCGAAGAGAGTGTTAGCTCGCTCTGTCCAGCCGGCCTGGCGGGCACGGTCGGTGTTGACAGGAGGCGGACGAGAGTGGTCGCGAGCAGGCTCGGTGGGACGAAGATCAAGCTCCGCAGCCGGCGCAGACGGGATGCTCCGGATCCCGGGGAAGAGGAATAGGTTCGTCAGGAAGATAGGAGTCGTCATATGAGATGACGTTCTCGTCAGCAGGATGCTCTAAGGGCTCCCCCGTAGAAGGATTGTCATTTGCCGGAGGCGATTGGCGACGAGAGCGGCGGAGGGGAGTTTCAGTCTCAGCATCGACATCCTCCACCTCTATCACTGGTGGGGGCGGCGGCGGTGGATTGCTGGAGCCCTCACCTGCCTTTCTCCTCGGCTTAGAAACCCCAGCTTTTTTCTTCCTCTTTGAAGAAAGGAGGCTTTCATCCGTCTCAGCCGCCTTCCTCTTCCCTTAGATT